>JAQGAA010002375.1:0-12828 GCA_034696425.1 Isotoma viridis | reverse complement strand
TCTTTATTGGAGTCCGTGTGAATATTATGATAACCACTTTTTAAGTCATAAGGAAGGAATAACAATAAACCACGAACTGGTGCATGGGGTTATTTAATCAGTCTTCAAAGCGTTGGTTTTCGGCAGCTCGAATAAGAAATTTCTTCAGGTTAGTGAGCCCTTTAGGGTTGTCTGTGTGATAATTCTGGTCTAACATTTAATTATTTTTACTCAGTTTGCAAAATTCTGAAAATGCAGTTATAAAAAGTAGGACAAGCTGGGTTTGTTTTAGAATGTTTATTGTGTCAGGGTAGACAGAGTTAAAACGTTGTAAGTACCTCATCTGTTTAGGTTTCACACATGTGGTATTATTGACCATATGGCTAGAGTATAGTGGAAATGAAATTGGAACGGCTATTTTGTTTTTTATTACTGACATTGGGTATTCTAAATAACTCGAGTGTGCATAGATACCACAATATACTACTTATTTTACTTCGGCAAATAATTTAAATCCTTAGTTTCAAAAAGGGCTTGTGAATCATATCACTGTTATATTATTCATAAGCAGTATTCTCATGGATGATTCGTTTTCTATTTGTTACTGTTACTAAATGATTTTTTATCTTATGATATGGCAAGCCATTGGTTCGGCTTGGTTGAAAAGTTTTACTAATGGTGTTAGTGGTGTTCTAAAGAATTCGCAAATTCAGGAATGTTTTGAGTTTTGATAAAAATTTATGCGAAAGAATATGAAGTAATAGCACAAGTAGGATTTGCGGAACTCAAATTGCTTCATATTTTCTTTTCCTTCTTTCTTCGACTACAGTAGTATTGTATTGTGTGTATTAGTAGTTGGCAAAGTGTTGGATGGTCGTGAAATTTTAATTTTTTCTAGTTTACAAGTTTTTGATATGCACAAGAGTTTTCCTTTTAAAATCTTGAGGATGGTGATCTATACATACAGCTCTCATATCATTATAATTATTATGGTACTTGTCCTTCGTCATTGAATCTTTGAAAGTTGAAGTTCGTGCAAGAATAAACATATTTCACGCTGACAAAAATATATATTTCATTTCATCGTTGAACTAATGATGTGACGCTTGCAAACTCCTTTGAGTGAATATATCTTAAAAATATTATAGTTACCAGTACAAAAAAAGCTATTTGTCTATAGTTCTATATGAGCCTACCCCACCAGGAAAAGTTTGGAAGTGACACAAAGATCGTAAGTTAGATTTCTATATCATTATATTATTATCACGCTTTTCTAGTGCCTACGTACCTTGTTGTGAATTATCCAGGGGAAGAGTAGAGGGGAAAGAAAATGTTTTTTTGGATGGAAGGTAACATTTTACTTTTAATGGACGTCAAATAAAAATCAGTTGTTGTTTTGTCATCCAGTAATTGATCCCCTTGGATATTGACCCTGTTGGCTTGTGAAAAAGATTCATTTTCTAGAAATGCTGTCAAGAATGAAAAATCATCAAAATGGAAATATAAAATGGCCTGCGTTATAGTTGAAATAGTTTAGCTCGGTTATGCGATATGCAGTAAGATGGTAAAGAGTTAATTGATGAAAAAATTGATTTAGCCGTCTGTGCTACGTTCGGATTATACATGGCAGTGGTCATTTTGTTGTAAATCTACCTCATGCCATGCGGGAGTTTAAAATATATATTTTGACTTGATGGTAATCAAATTAATTTTATCCTCAAGCTTTAATTGCTGGCTTTATTTTCAGAAATTAGAAATTACCATAGCCGATAAAACGAACATTTATAAACTTCTTTCTGAAGTCACCTTGTTAATTAATGATGGATGTGCTAAGTTAGCTAAACTACACGAACCTCCCCTTATCCTGTCCCCGAATCTAAAAGGTAATTATCCGTCTATCTATAAAGGTTAGGCAACTGAAACGGAATGGAACTGCCTAGATAAATTGCCAATGAATTATAATAGCAGTTCTCCTTGGAAGCTAAGAGATATACTTACATGTGTAGCCAATAGTTTTTCTATATTGTACAAGGATTTGCACTAATGATGATGATATTAAGAGTGATAGTGCTTTCTCCTGAGGTGAAAGTAGGTTGGCTCCTCACAATCATGGTCTTTAGAAATGGAAGGGGAAAGGGAGATGCAGGTAGTTACTTCCGTTAGGTTGCATGATAGTAAAATGAAAATGTAAAGGCGATTGACCATGACGAAGGGTCATTGATAGGATCAATATATACTTTATATAAGACATATAAAGTAATGGAGGACGAAAAAAGGATAAGGATATTAGTTTGAGAGATGAGTTGCTACTGCCATGCCACAAAAGTAGAAGACAAGCCTTGTTCTTCAGTTACTTTCTGTTTGTTTAGCCAAGTGACAAGGTTACCTCAAGCCAAGACCAAGACCACCAACCAGACTCAAGAGAGTGTCTTTCTCAGTTCTAGTTGACTTACCTAAATATTAATACTGCAAGATTTGAGTTATTGAAAAAGTTGAAAGAGGTCTTTCCAAATGAAATTCGCAAGTGTTGGTGGTTTAATTCGTGTTGGTGTGTAGCTTACTCTTTAAAGTTTAAACTCGTGAATGCTGCTGAGACTTCTTGGACGAGATTACGTTGAAAGAACATTAATATAGAGAATCTGAGACTATCTGACTCTGACTGACGAGGATTTGCTGAATGAGGTTAGTAGCAGAATTCATGATTGATTGAATTTTGTCTCCTTCCTTGTATACTTCCTTCTTAGTTCTTAGCTGTGAACTTCTCGAAAACCTTATAAGATACGATACCGATCATACAACGATGACACTATAGTAATGCTACTATTCCTAAAGATAAGTTTATTTTATACTTGATACTGCACTACTTACTATATAGCACCTTATTTTCAAAGTCTAATCGCATGGTGTAATCTACTCATCATATCATCGTCATGTGGGATTTCTTTGACTTTAGTTTTTACTAGAGAAAATCGGTTGCCAGAGATTTCCACGGTCTGTGGGATGGCAAAAGGCCCACTCTTGCAAAATAAAGCTATACTTTTAATCTGATAGAAGGAGGTTGTAATAAAAGGCTTCATTGAAAAAATCGCAAATCCACCAGAACTGCAGACATTTCTATAGAAAATGTTAAACCTAATTGTTTCTCTCATAAATATGTTATGCTACTTCCTTTCTATTTGTAGTAACTGTTACTCTTGATTGTATAAATATAAGGAGAGATAATAATAATATAACATTACATAAGATATAATAAGAAAGATATGATTTTATTTGGTTTTGTGATTTTTTTGGACATTTCTACCACACATAAAAATGTAGCAAATTAAGCGAGTTGTGTAGTATTTTGTGTATTTGAAAGATATTAAATTTAAAATACATAAGATGACTACAGGTTACAGGACATGTACTCTGTGCACGGCTTTTTGAAATGTAGACACTTTTCTCAAAATAAGTAAATGCTTGTTTTATCTGGATGACATATGGGATTGCTGCTGGCGAGGCGATGTATAAAATACGGAAGTGCTGAGAGAAAGGAGTAAGTACAAGTGGTAGGCAGGCGAAAGAATAAGACAAATGTAAGCGATGACTACATTTTGAGATATTTTTGTAGAATTTTGTGAGATCTGGTTTTTATATTAAGATTATGCATTCAATGAGATTAGTGCAGTATTTATTATGGAGTTTTACCAATTCATGATCTTGAGACGAGGTCCTGTTTTAAATAACTGTATACGGGAATTTAACAGTATTGCAGAAATGTTAAGGAAATTAACTTTTGACCCTAGTTTATTTTTCAGGGTGTACACAGCTATTTTTCGACATTTTATTTAAAAAAAACTATTAATATTAAAATTGCAAAAATGCTCCTTTTTATTAAGACTGAGGCAAAATGATAATCAAGTTTTAATTTACTTTTATTCTCAACATACTCAATTTACTTTTAAATTCTTTATGCACAATTAGACTTTTTTGTTTTAACCGTGAGAGTAACTTTAGACTGAAACATAATCTGATTAAGCAAGATTTGGAATGAATATAATAATGGCAAATAAACACTAAGCTAGGTGGATGTTGGGGTTATGCCATATTTTGGTGCATGAAGACAAATTAGACTTCAGCTACTTTTTTTCCTTCAAATTATTTATGATAATCATTAAATTCTATTTTGGGAATCGCATTATTATATTATTCGTAAAACCATCACTGATAGCTGACTACATATTGTGCTGAGAAATTTTTCATTGCAATGTGTCCATCGAAATTATGTATTCTATTGAAGTCAATGATGTTTCCCATAGTTTTTTGTAATACGAATAATTCCACCTAACATTTTTAATAATATTTCCGGTTAATGATTTTTCATTCAAAAAGTACCCATACTTAAAGTTGGCAAGGGTCTTTAAACTTAACCCATATTTTCATGCGAAATTCAATACAGACAATAATAATTATTGTGGTCTAAGGCATTTCCTTTATGCTCCAGAATAGAATGCCTGCCACTTGCCAACAAAGGAATGCATCATTTAAGAAATTCTGAGATATATCATCTTCCTTTACAATAATTTAATGCTTCTTAATGATTAGAATAATTTTTCTTTGTAAATTTCAAGTCTTTGCCGCAGACTAAAAACAATAGTGAGATTTTTGCTTGATTTTTATTTTGTTTGAGCATGGAGAAAGACTTTCTGGACTTTACAAAGCTTCTGAAAAACACTAGCTATTTTAACTAATTAGTAAGGATGAGAGTAGTTAGTGTTAATTTCATTAGCCCACAATTTCTTACTTTTATCAAGTTTTGTCGTAAATATTGTACAAATTGCGAAATAGTTTTTGCAAGCTGTAATCACTTTTAAGATAATATCCCTCGGTGCCTGTGTATTATCCTTCTCATTTGCAAAAACTCAGTGCCAAGAAATTAGTTGAAATGGTTAAATGGAATTTTAAATGGATGTCCTCCTAGTAAATTGAGTGTTGGGAATGTAAAGAATTCTATTAAATTCTTAAAGTGTGTATGCGGGATCAAAAAGCCAGTACTCTAAGTTTAAACCTTCGGCTCAACTTTCTTTATTGTTGTTTAGTACAAGTTAATAGATAAGATCGTCTTCAATATATTTTACTGAGTTTTATTCTGTCGTGCTTTACATATGAAAAAGAGATGAACCGTTCTGCAGGAGTATGGGCTTTGTGTAAGTATGGCAAACACTTTCCTCTTCATCGAAAATTATCTCGAGTGTCTTGAAATGAGTCACAAATGTTCAATTTAACATTCGAGTGGTTTATTGATGATAAGCAAACATGCGACTTTTTTATTAAAGCGTTTGAAATGGAATAGCGAGTAGATCCCTCTGTTGGTTCAACTACTTTCTAAAACTGAACGGTTTAATAAAAAATAATTTTTGTAGATAAAGTTGTTTATTTTTAAATTTAAATATGTGCATAGTTTTTAAAAAAAAAAGCTGGATGGCTTTTAAAATTACAATTAAAAAAGGATTAATATTTTTTGGTGGAATTTTTTTTCTTAACATTTTGATTTTAATAATTCGAGTTTTAGCTGAATATAATTTAAATTAGTCGAAGCCAATTTTGAAGCTCGTATATACTTTATTTGTGGATGATCATGATTCATGAATCATAATGATGACAACTAGATATTATGATTTTAACCTAATTTCATTTACAATTTGAATTTTTTCTCAATAAGAATTTGCTGATTGCTTGTTATTAAATTAAATTTATAAATAAGCTCGTGACTTATACAAACATTCCTAATTTAGTATCTTATAAACCAGTCATCCATGTCGTTGTCATTCATAACTGAATACTAAAGTTCATTCGTTCCAGATTTATTTATTAGTACTTTGGACTCCATGTGTATTTAACTTTACTACATTCAAATAAAGTCTTGGTAAAATTGTAATAAAAAAACGAGCCACCAAGGACAAAAAGGTGAAATATTCCTGAATCTCTATTCTAGAGCTAAAGATTAGCTGCCAGGTTTTATCTCCAAAATATCTTCTAAATAGTTTCAAAGTCACATAAGAGTGATCGTCCTGATCATAGTTCCTATAACTAACTATAAAAGGGTTAGCAAGTTAAGAGAAGATTTGTATGGATTTTTAACTCGGATGGTTGTTTTTTGGAGGCTCCAGAAATGTTTTCTTCTTCATCTACTTCTAACTTCTTCGGTTCGGGTATTGAGTTCTTCTTCGGTGAGAAACTGTGTGAAACTGGGGCAAAGTTTTATTTTTGAGTTGCTGCCTTTACTTCCTCCTTCTAAATACACTTTGCAATGCATAGGGATTTGCATTGTCCTTTAGCTTTGGTGTTTCATTGGAATACCTTATAAATTATGTGCAGGATTGTGATGAATTTGAATCTCATTTATATACTCAAATTTATCAAGATAAATTTTAAAAGCATAAAGGACTGATGTAAGGGAGTAGGCACTTATTAGGCGTCAAGTTTAAGGTTCGGTCGTCTGTGTGACCCTATATCTAAGGATAGTATTGAATGAGCCGTTTGTGTATTACTTTGAAGATTTGGGGTTGCTGAAATCTCGACTCTTTCAAGATTGAAATTATATTGTAAGATATTGATTAAGGGGTTAAAGGCAAAACTGTGAATCTGAGGTATCAAAGGGCACAGGATTTATAAACAGTGCCTTTAAGAAAAGTATATATTAGGTGTTTGGTTAAAAGCAAGAATAAAGTGAAAGGTCCGTGTGCAAAAATTGGGGATGAGGAGTGTGTGTGTGTTTCATGTTTGCAAAATGTGGATTTGTGGATGATGTGATGGTGATTTTCATGTTGATGATGATGATGATGATGATGGGGTGGGTGGGAGATGGAGATGGAGAAGTTGTCTTGGTCTTGTACTTATCTTTAGGTGATGTTATGCTGTTATGTATATGAATTGCTATTACACGAATAATCATCTCCCGATCCGACATTCTCATCTTTGCATGTTGTATGTGGCACTGCTTATCATATGATTGGTTTTTGTGTTGGTAACTGACTTGTGGAGTAAAGATATATAGGGTACCACACCATCGTCGTTCATATGTACCACCCAATGGTTGATGGTTCAAGTGTGTTTTAAAGTTTTAAACATCCAAACTTTTTCTAACTTCTTAGTAAGGTGTGTGGGTTGATTATGGGCAAGTAGCAAAGATGTGTTTCAACCAACAGACCTTATTCTACTCTCACCCGTCCCTCTGATAACACTTCCGTCCGTTGAGCAGAGCAGATTAGAGACACATAGGACACTAACTACATAAATTCAGATTTTAAATTTCTCTAAACCAATTACCATCATTACCAACAGCAGAAGTACTTTCACTTAAGTTGAGGTTGTCCAGCAGATTCCGTTAAACATTTTTTTATCAATATTTACAAGTACAATTGTACAATTAGAGTACAGCTACCTTGAACACTGCCTGCCAATCCTTGTAACGGAATCGGGTTGACAAGTTGTCACTCACATCAATCCACACCCACTTACTTATCTGCACCATTAAATCGCTATCACTTTACCTTACTCTTTAAACACAAGCTATATCCACAGCTATAGCTGGGGTTAAAACTTATTTTACTTTATAATAACCTTTAAAATTTATAGTTTTTTCATAATTAGGGTAGGAGGTTTGAGTTAAAAACAATTAGGGCTAAAACTATAAACTACGTAGTAAAAATTTGCTCATTTATTTTTTTCAAGAGTAGAGAATGGCGTTGATTAAGATTAAATTAGTTAAAGAAACAATTAGCCATTCCTGAAATGGCATTTGAAAAATTCCTTTTGTTTATTATGTTTGTAGCCAAACAAAATGTAGAGTAAAGAGGACAGGCCAATTAATTTCTCATTGTGTATCTCAACTTAGTAATCTATTTTACATTTACTCGCTATAAAAGAGATTGACGGAAACAATTAAAAATACAGAATAACTAAAGATAAAAAGAAGTCCTGTAATAGGCTTTGATTTTGATAGATCTTGGTGGTTTATTTCATGTCAAGTAAAAGAAACTACCCTGATTACTCTGACTTTACTATCTGATTGACATTTATTCTAGCTATTTACAAGGGCGTGTTGTCTCATAAACTCAAGTACGTAATTTTATAATGTGGTCTGAGTAAAAGGTCTTATTTTTTTGTAGTAAGTAAAGTCTTACGGAAGAAAGAAAAATATTATTTTTTTTTTTTCAAACTTTTTATAGTTTTAGTTCAACTCGTAGTGTACGTATTATTGAGGCTAAAGCAAGCAATTTTTTTGTCGGGATGGACTAATGGATTGGAACCCGGGTAGTCTGTACTTAATAAAATGAAAGAGTTAGATATTGTAGCTCTGGTAGTAGTTGTAGTGATACAATATTGTATGATATTATTATGGAGCAAAGATATTTTTTGGAAGTAGTAGGAGAAGTAGATAATCCATTAGAGGTTGTTTGTTAGATTAGATTATTATGTCATGTTTTGGCATAGCCATTCCGTGACTTTATCACTTCGCTTAAAAATCTTCCATATATTCTCTAACTAATGTAATGGGAATTCTCATTCTCATTTCTGTTAAGTGTTCGCTCGAACTGTCACTAGCAAAGTTGAAATTTTTTGTTTTTGTTTTGAATTAAAAGTATTTCACTTGGTTGAGATTGATTCATCAGTAAAATATTTGATTATCTTTTCATATCTTAATATTAATCATAACCTACTGAAGAAATAAATTGCAGTTTTTTTTGTATCTGTGTAGATAAAAGAGAGAGAGGAAAGCAGTGTGGTCCAACAACCGAAGAAAGCTCAGCAGTTGGATTCTATGCTTGGAAATCTCCAAGCCAGTATGGATAAACAAGGAGTTAGTGCTACTCAAAAGGGGGTTTGTGCTGCTTGCCATAAACCCATTGTGGGACAGGTAAACTTTAACTGAGAAATCAGAAAGTCGGTTTAAATTCGGATTTAGGGGGAATTTGAGCTTTTACTTTTTGGTGATTCAAATTTTCTCATTTTAATAATGAATTGTTCCTGGGCTTATCAAGGTGGTGACTGCCTTAGGGAAGACATGGCATCCAGAACATTTCTGTTGTAATCATTGTCGACAAGAATTAGGGTCGAAAAACTTTTATGAGAGAGAAGGTCAACCCTACTGCGAGGATGACTATCATAAATTGTACTCACCCCGTTGTGCCTACTGCAACGGTCCAATTCTTGATGTACTTTCTCACACATTTTTTACACTTACTCATTTCATTATACAATTTTACACTTTCTCCAGCTTCAATTCACAATTAACGTTATTTCAAATTAGAAATGTGTCACGGCTCTGGACAGCAATTGGCATCCGGAACACTTTTTCTGTGCCCATTGTGGAAAGCAATTCGGGCAAGAGGGTTTCCATGAAAAGGATGGTAAGCCTTACTGCCGGAGCGATTATTTGGCCCTTTTTGCCCCAAAATGCGGAGGATGTGCGAAACCCATCACAGATAATTACATCACAGCATTGAATGCCCAATGGCACCCTGAGTGCTTTGTGTGTCGGGTAAGCTCATAAAAATCTTATATACTATTTTCTCAAAAAATTCAATTTAAAATTGCTTTCTTCAATGCTTACTTTCCCTATGAAATGGCAGTAGAAGTTTCCTTTTGTACATTTAAAAGTTACAAGTGTGTTATTTCATTATTGCCTTGAGTTCTATCTAATTGAGTCGAGGGTTGTCTATGGTAATCAAGGATTGTAAAAACTCTTTTGCTGGGACTTCATTCTACACGGTGGAAGGGAAGCCGGTGTGTTCCAAATGTTTGGGAGTTGATGAGGATGACGAGGGTGAAGAAGAAGAGGAAGATTAATTTTGTAAACTGGACAGAAATAATAATCATAACTATTATTACAACTATAAATTAATTATCAAATATTATTCTAAGCTTAAACCGGCGGCTGTACCATTATCATACAAATAGGGACCCAATTTTGAATTGTCTATTACTATCATGTGTAGCCCACAGAGGAACTTTTACTCCCTTCCTTCCTATATATTTTCGCCTCTGACTATCCTACTTTCACCAAAGTGCTTCAATCAAACTACATGCGACCGTCTCTGACATTTCAACATTCAATATACACAAATACAAAGATGATGAACTGTTTAAAAAAACATATGCTTTCAAATGAATCTTAAAAAATGATGATGAAATACTACGAAACAAAATAATATGATGAAAACAACACATACTCAGATGATGACATCCTTTGGTGGAGAAAGTATATGTTTAAATGATTGAAATTTCATTACAATAAAATCCTCTTTCCTTACCTTTCTCGAACCAACTACACGGTCTAACCTTACCTTAAAATATGAAATTTGACCCGAGCTCACTATTTTTTGATGTTCCTCTTATAATCAAAGATAATCATTAACAATTCATATCATACCTAGAGTATTATTTTAAAGCAAACGCAAGCTTATCTTCGCATTGGCTAGGAAACTGGAGAAACCCAAATGCTGGCATCTTCATTACACAAAAAGCATATTGCATAACATTATAAGAATTTAATAGAGATAAATAAAGGCTAAAAAGCCCAAAAACAAAAAAACAAAAAACAAAAAAAACAAAAAAAAAGCAAACAAACAAAGTAACGGGGGGAGGAAAGTGGTGACAGTTGAGAAAAAAAAACTCTCTGTCTGTTGGGATCCGTTTTCACGACACGTTACGTTGACCCTCCGTAATAAGCCACTTTCTTTCTGTCCAGCGTGATGACGCGATGTAGGTCAGGGTCTTGGTGGTATGGTGTTGTTTGTGGTTTGAACAACCAATGCTAAAAATCCAATGCCACTTGGCCACCACCACTTCTCCTGTTAGAAAGATTCAGGTTGCAAATATATTTATCCCAAAGGAAAGTTAATATTTTCTGGCACCATGTTAGTTAATTATTAATTAAGTAGCAGTGACTTTAACAGATGGAATTTTATTAGTGAGGCACGAAAAGTACTTGTATTATTAATTGCTTTAAATTATAAGCCAAGGAAATGAATTAGTTGCAGAACTTAAAAACTGATACGTTTTTTTTAAATTTTAATTAGCATTCAAGAAGTAATCAATCATAAGGTCAAGGTTAAGATCCCGTGCAGAGTCTAATACACTAAAGTTAGGGTGTTCAAGCTAAAATTCAAGTTTATTGTTTAAAATTGATGTTCGTTAAGATTACGACATATAGCGTGGGATGAGTTATAAATAGAAAATGATTTGGGTAGTCTTTTCTTTTTTGGTTTGGTTCGGTGGCACAGATGATGAACATGATTTAGACCGAATTCGAAGTAGATAGGAACTTGATGACATATTTTTATCTCTCTGCAGTAACCAGTGACGGTTCTTACTATCCGCTAGCCTTATCTTAAGCAATCAGTAGACTTTTAAACGTGCTATTCAGAATAATAATTTTACAAAATATGTGTACCGATGAAATGGATGATAAGATTTAGTGGTTTGTTGGGTATTTCTAAGCTTATATGTAAGGCTAAAATACATTATCTCAACCCTTTAATTCTGCTGTGAAATTTAATGCATAATCTGAAGTAAGTAAAGTTAGAACATTAATTAAGAAGATCACGTGCTTTCGTTTTACATTTGGTTAAAAGTTAAGTGACGAGGTTAATTGACTCCTATAGTCTTACATCTAAAGATTTACGAATAGAGTTAGGATTTTATTACAAATAAAAATGGTAATACGGACTAATGCTTATTGTGCGGTAGGGTGTGAGGTTGAAAAAGTGGTGAAAGCTGTATCATGTAGGTATTTGTATATGGCTTTTTAAAAATGTGACTCTTTCATAGTGTCGTCAGTAATGTTATTTTGTGTTTTTAGTGCTTGTAAGTTGTAACGAAAAATCAGCGATGAGATGACATTTCGCAAGTGCTTTGCTTATACACAGCTCGAATATCATGACTTTTTGACTCCCTACAGGAAAATAAGGACGTTGTTCACGCCACTATTCTACGAATAGAAAAATTTGGCAAACGACTCCCTTTTGTACCCATTAAATTAACACTTATTTCAAGCGTAAATTATGTTATGAATTAACTGGCTCACGTTTCCTTTTGCTTTTGCGATTAAAATACATGCAAATAGTATACAGACACTATATAGTTCCTTCAGAAATGGCAAATAGCGTGAGATTAGTTTAGGTTTGTATAATATTAGAATGCTATCATGGTGTTTGGTATGACACACCTGCTTTCTCCACTTAAGAGATTTCTTTAAGTGAATGTTGATGTGGAGTTTTAATTTGTTTTAGAATTTTTGTACTCACTCGTGACGATATGATGATATTTCTGCAACGTTAACTGGTGACCTAATATTAAATTGAACAAGGAGATTCTATTTAGATTAGATTCCCACACGTATATTATTATAATATAGTTTGAATGAAACTAATTGTAAGACTAAACCATATACTAGTACTAGTTTAAACTTTACGATGACATTATCTCTCTAAATATCCTCATACTCTTAAATTTAATAGAACAAGATTCAGAGAGATTGTCTTTAAAGCGTGGGTATCTAATATTGTAAAAGTACGGGATTAAACTGCGGCAATAAAGTTTTGTAGTTAGTAACTTGAGACAAGTATACAAGAAACAAAGCTTTATCTACAAGTCCGATTGATGAATGATATTACCACTTTTAGTGTCTCTAGTTCCCAATGGGAATTTAGTCAAAATAATCAAATTATTCCTTTTCTTTGTGTCGCATCGGCTTTAGATTGTAACGCTTAGCTATTTCAAAACCATAGCCAAGGGACCTGAATCTAGCTTAGAGATGAGTCTACCTGGACTTAAAAGTCCGTTGAGGTCTAATCAAACCCTAAA
>JAQGAA010002374.1:0-12828 GCA_034696425.1 Isotoma viridis | reverse complement strand
GCTTGAATAAATAAAAAATATAAAATCACTACATTTAAGTGAGAAAAGGATGTGCTCATTAAAATTGAATTAAATGCAGTGATTTTATATTTTTTATTTATTCAAGCATTAAATATTGTAAGCACTCTACAATTTCTAGTGGTGTTCTTATTATCCGTATTAAAATAAAACCACATTATCTAAACCCATCTCGTTTTTCCAATATCATTTAAGTAAAAGAGAAAGTTATTTCTTGATTCAATATGAAAGGCATCTATTTGAATATATTATTGGAAAAAATAACACATAAAGGTTTTAAATAAGGTAGATTCAATGCTTTTACGATTTTTTTTCGTGAAGCTAGAATTTACAGGCCTATAATAATAAAGCAATTACTGTGCTTCCATTCCATATTGCATGCTTTCCATATTCCATGTATTTTTAAATCTTGCATCATGCACTGACAGTTCAGATGGGACATATAAATCGTTCCACAAACATAATTCACTCATCATCATCCTTAGAGATGAGTAAAAAATACTAAACAATACTCAACAATATTACTTGCGATGTTGCTCCAACAAATATCGTTCACAAAGCATTTCTCCGTTACGACCGCGACTTGTTATAAATATCAAAGGTCAATATCATGTGAAAAGGTCACTAATTCAATCACGCGCTCCCGTCCGTACCTTTTGTTTCTTAATTTTTAAATTTGTTGTATACTTATATAACTCATTCAAGCACCGTTAGTTCTGTTAATCATTCATCAGCCTTTGTATTATAATGTATTTAAAAACTACAAATCTACTTAACTATTGACTAACAACTATAATCTTAGGAAGCATCTAGTATTAATTGTATTAGCAAGCTAAAGACGGTTTGCAGTGTCAATATACACCTACTACGAATGGCTTCTACTATGTATATGCACATGTAGTATGTACTGCTTGGTATACGAATGTTGTGAAATAGCTTACACTAATATAAACTATTGCCACTATTGCGATGATGTACAATGGACTAATTTTAACAATCAATTTAATGGTGTTCCCTCATAATATATATATATATATGTAGATATATATATATTCACAACTTTATGACATAATAACACAGACACACAACACACATTCCATAGCATTATTTCAATGCATGAAAAACACTTATAAAGCAAATGTAGACCTTAAGCGGATGGAGATCAGAGCAATTAGCTTACCAACACAAGGGTTGTAGTTAACTTCTTTAAAGATACGGTCACATCGTTGATTGCCATTCGGGCATATGCAACCAAAAATTGGGGAAAATCTCAATTTGGTCCATGCATCGTGGCAGAGTTCCCTATAGAAAATTGCAAAGGAAATGATCATACTATATTAAAAAGAGGAACTCGTAAAATATAATCTTTAAAAGCTGGGTTTCTGCTATTATTAAGTCTTGTTGGACAGTAACTTTTGTTTATTATTTTGATACTGTTTGTATCCTTTTCACTTACCCATCTTCCATCTTGCACTGATGGTCTTCAGACTGTTTACATTGGGACCTAAAGTCCCTTAAAAGCTGAATGCACTTAGGCTCCTTCTTGCAAACATCCAGAGCATAATCACATGTCGGTAGCGCATCTACCGGGTAAGGGTCTTTCTCTACAGTAAAACATATAAAAGATAAATTATTACATGACGTACATGAACAAATTGAAATTAGTAATAAGCTAGTCCCATCTTCCAATGCTCAAAAGACTAAGGTGAAAGTCTCCGTTTTATTCCATTAAATTGACATTGACGAACACAAAGAGATTCATTACATCTAGGAAAAATCATCATCATGAAATATATTCTTTAGTAGTACCTAGTACTGACAAGAATTGGTCCCTACTTACCTACCTAATATTTAGCGTCTTCGCTTTTGGTCATGATGACAAAAAAAACATATTTGCTAACATAAAAATGCATCTTTCTGCAACCACATGAAAACAAGAAATGTGACAATCTGCAAAAGCGAAACAAACTTCTAAACCATGAAACATTACTTGGAAAATAAGAATGAAAAGAATGTCTTTTCTGTTGGACTGCTGGTCGTCGTACTCTAAAGTGGTTTTGGGGTGATACCCGTGTCAGATTATACCCGGATAGTAATAATAGTATTATTTTGTCGAAATTAAAGTAATGTAGAATTGTAGAAGCTCATAAAATGTATCTTGTACATCTCGAACTCGTGAGTAAGGCAGACCAAAATATTTATCTTACAACTTGTACTACACGGTACTCACGGATGCTGTTCTTCTTGCATACTATCATCATCATATCATATCGGTTACAAGTTCAAGAGACGTGCTCAACAATTTACTGTTCTCGTCGTACTGAAAAAGCTTGTGAAGTATCAGGGGAAGAAACGAAAAATAAAAATGAGCTTCGGTACTTGCTTCGTACTTTGTAGATGTGGACATGGTGAATACGAACCAACAATAAGGAGCAAAACTGACAAAAAGATTTATATTCGTCCAATTTAACTTGCTCATAATTTCAATGATAAAAGCTCTCAAGGAGGCAGAAGAAGGATCTTTCCGGCGGGGGTCTCTACAATAATTTTCCCTAATCGTAGGATGAATTATTTGAGACACATATTACCAACTCTCTCAGACTGGATTCCGTCCTATCGTCATGATATACTTGTAAGAAGTAGCAGGAACAGGGATAAAAATCCAAACGTCCCTAAGAAGCTTCTACATACTAAATAAGTGTCGAGGTTTTGGCTGCAGAGGCAGACTATAGGCCATACTATTAACAGAATTTTACATACTAAATGCGTTCAAGTGTACCTTGTACCTCTCCCTGATGAATGTAATTTTACCGTGTAAATGTCCTAAGAAATATCTCTCGACACCTAAAATCAAACTATCCTGTTCCGGTTGAGTTCACAATACCGGCATTTCTTGCTCAGATCGTGTGGACTGAAAAAAATGTCTCTTAACACGTAGTTCTATTAAATGGGTTTTGTTGTACCACATGAAATCTACCTCTCACTCTTACTACTCATTTATAAGGATATTTTCTACCTTCAAGAAAATCTTTTTTTGCAAAGGTTGCTCTATGTTACTTCCTAACTATAGTTTATGATGCTTTCCAGAATGTTAGAAAGTTATTTGAACGTTGGCTTTGTAATGATTTAATTTTTTTGCTTTCCACTCCATAAAAATTTACCCATTTTACTAATATTTATTTTAATAGTCAAAATTCGAAGATATTATTCTCCGAGTCTGTTTGAAATTTGGAATGATGCTAAATTTGCGTGATAAATAAATGATCTTCGAGATCGGGGATCTACTTACGCAACTTACCCTTCTCCTTTACGAAAGAACACGGATGATCAAACAAGTAATCACGGAATGTGTTGCAGGCTGGATCGGACATTGGCTCACGACATAGACAAGTAGGAGAGAAATAAGGGAAGGCTTGCAGCGTCCTAAGCGCCGCTTGACACTTTGTTATAGTCACTGTTGAACAAGCAACTGTAAATATAAAAGTATAAAAAACCAATTAGCATATACATTTTTATGTGATATTCAGTATTATTCGTCACGTGATTTAAATCTCTTAGTTTATAATTTAAAAGTTTTAGCTAAACATGGTTAAAATACGTTGGAAAATTTTAGATGTGACAAAACGTCTACTTTAATTCACCGGCCGGCAAGAATCATAAAATATCAAACATTATTTTTACCAAAGAAGACAACAATAATTATCTAAATTTTCATGAAAAAATATAATAATTCCCATATGTAAAATTAGTAATTAAGACTCTGTGCATAAAAAATTGAGTTGGGAAAGTCATTAAATGCAGACAAGGAGGATAAAATACCCGTACATGACACAAAGGCGGGGACAAATGACAGGCAATTAGAGAAGCTAACAGCATTTCCTCTACTGATTGAATATAATAAAAATTCATACACATTTGCAGCTGAATGCAAGGGAAAGGTCTAACCAAACCACTCAAAGCACAGAATGCGAATTGAGTTACAAGCTTTTACTTTCATAAGTACCTACTCATTAATCCTAATAAATCACAACCGAACTTTTTCCATTGGATTAACATACATAGACACAAGCCTATTTTGTATAAACATGATAGAAGAAAGGCAATAAATGAGATTGAAAGTTTAGTCTCTGTGTCAATCTATTTACTTTGAAAAAGCAAGCAAGTCTACTTCCGGTGACTAAATATATGCCCATACTTTCTCTCATAATGGTATGCTTACAAATTCTCCAGTTCAGAAAACAAATTTTCTTACGAACCCCCTCTACCACAAGACTGAATCCAATTCTTGGGAGTTTTTTTTTCCTTTTCTAAAATATAATGTAATAATCTATAATCTAATCTAATATACTCTAACCAATACACATCTTATTTATACTGTTTGGATGAATAAAAATACAATATTGTAGTATCATCATCGTTTTTTCAAAATTTATACAATATTTAACAAAATAAAATGATGAAACACATGATACCACCGTATCACTAGTCACTACTATCCTAATATAAAATGCTGGATTTAGATGCAGCTCACTACTATTATTTACATCACATCAGGAAAAAAATGTCCTTTATGGTACTTCTGACAACTACTACTACTACTACCACCACTACTACTACCAACACCACTTTCACTTTGGTTTGGTTTCGGTTGAGCACAGTTTTCTGGAAAATCTGGTTACAATGTAATGTAATCTTCTGCCTGAAAGATATTCATACATTCATAGAATAAAATGTATATGCTCATACAGATTGTGGTTTTTATTATTATTACTACACAGATCATACAAAATGCATCTCTTGTCTTATAAGAACTATGTAAGAGCGAGACTATTTTCTCCGAAGAGAGTTACTTGTGTTGGGCTAAGACAAACCATTTTTGTTCTTTGTGCTTTCTGGTGTGACAGCTGTGGTAATGCAGAGCGACTTTTGGAAAATATCACATTAAGATCCCATTAATATACTCGTTGTAAAATACATCATATAATAATGTCCTCGAAGGAGTGCAGATGCTCACACAAGAAAGACTAAAACTAATAGTAGTAAGTAGACTCCCTTTTTTACTCTTCACTTGGCTTTTATTTCTGGTACTGAACCAGGCCAGGGTATGTATTTTAGAAGTGATGCCTTCTCCAATCTTGACATCTTTGTTGTTACGCTATTATACATATGTTACTGATCTTGGGACACTTTAGAAAAATGAATTCCTACCTTATGTACGGTTAATAGTGTCTCTAATTCTCGTATCATGTTATTTGTGGTAGAGAAGCATGCATATTTCTTTAATGTCTGATTTGGAATAAAGTTAAGGGGTAAATTGGTATTGAGGTTAGTAAAAGGAGCGTGAGTGCACGGCATATATTGCTAAAGATCTAAAATCACTTAAGCAAAGTCAAGTCTAGAACTGAGATTCACCCAATTTATCAAACTGCCCTAAAGTCGAAAATATGATTAAGTAGAAAAGTATTCGTAAAAAAGTTTTCAAAAATTTCTTTGCTTAAAAACATTCAATACGTTATTTAGTTGGACTGATTAGATAATACGATACACGGAACTACCAAAGAACTGGTACCTGTAAAACAATTCTCAAACATTTTTTAGAAAATAAAAAAAGACATGTAAATCATATCCGTTGATCAGCCAACTTACTGTTTTGCTGAGATAATGCATGAATCACACTGAATACTCTGTAATATGTTTGAAATACTAGAAAATCTTATTAAGCATAAGTCTTATTTATCGATATAGGTTAGATTGATTGACAATGCTTTCACTACCCTTGCCTATGCAAAGCTTGCATTAAGTAATCACTTTAGGTTAAATATCGAGCGTATTCCCTAAGTCAATTCTTTCTTTTTTGATCCGATGCACATTTCTCAAATGCCATTTGACTTTTCCAAATACGCTTTTGCTCTTTTGAACAGATGATCGTTGACCTTGAAACGAGGTTCAACTTACATGAAACTGCAATTTTTTAATATTAAATACACTAGAGGTAAACTAAAAAATCTTTCTATTTTCCATACTACCCAGTGCCCAGTAGTTTATAAATAATAATACTCTATTTATAAATAATAATACTCTAAAAATTTTGATTAAATGATGCAGTTTCTTGTATAATTTTTTTCGACCTTTGGTAAATAAAATTGAACAGGAAGTCATAATCTAGTCATATGTCAGTTAATAACTAATGCGTATAGTTCCAGAATGAATTTTGGGCAAGTGACTCTTTTTTACTTTCAACACCTCTCTCTTTATGTAAATTTATTTTAAGGATACACATTTTTAGTCTGGTCAATTTGACTTGACTTATGCCAGTCCAACATCTTATAAATTTTGAAAATCCTTGACACATACCCATTTTTGAGTTGAGAGATACAATATTCCTTAATGTTTTATAGCTATTATTTATTTTTACAGCGTTTAAGTATAAATGCCGACAACACTGCTCGTTAAATAACTCGTTAAATAAATAGTTACAACACTACCTGCTAATGTGTTAAGTAAGTAAAACTATAAAAGACTGGAACTTCATGCAAACTGAAACGTCAATATCAAAACATTCAAGTATAGTACGAATCAAATCAAAACATAAATTTGTTCTTGGTTCTGAGTTTTGACTACATTATTACACTGTAATTCGTATATCTATATTAATGTCAAACAAAACAGTAACAATAATGCAGTTTGATCGATTTCGGGTGATATTCACGATTCAAGGCGGTAGAAAACTATAAATATTTAAGGTCCTTTATGAATACTGTAGCCATTTTTTAAAGATAAAAATTACTGGTACTAAGTAAGGGAGCTTGCCATGACAATTATTTAGAATTTTATAAATCTGCATGGCTTGTACTCGTATATAAGTTAACTTTTTCACCTCCTCAGTGAAACTCTGCCTTTAGATTACTTACAACTTTCCACTAGATAACTTTTACAAAATAAATTACACAGCCAGTAATTCTGCAACATAGTTGGTAATAAAAATGAAAGCCAATTTAAAAGTTTCATCTAGTGTATAACATATTTGTATGGATTGTTTAAGTTAACTAAAGAAAAAAAACAAATGAGACTATTTATGTAAGGTTATGTCTTATGTGAAAGTTATGAGGAGCGGAAACGCAAAAATATAATTTGACTACACTTTTTTATAGAGTTTAGTGTGTCACACAATGAATGCAAGAAATAGCAGTTGCATTCTATTATTATTATTCTCAATTACTGCATTTACGACAAATTCAACTCTACATTCGAAATTCATAATTTACAAAAAGTGTATGCGCCAGTCTCAATATTTTCTATAAAATAGTGCTGAAAACTTTTTTATAGCAAAACTCTGAGTTAATGTTTAAAAGCCGCTGCCGTGTCTCTCTTCTCGCTTAATGCAATTTATTTTTAGCCACGTTTTCGAAATCTACGATATAAATTTCATTTAAGCACGTTGTCAGTTTGTAAATGGAGGGGTTTCGGTCCAATTGATGTATTTTTATCGTAATAATTTTAAAATAAGAAATCCTAAAAAGCTATTAACTACAAAAAAATTATCCTTATTGAAGACTATCTATTATTATTTATCGTTTCATTTCACCTTTTCAAGCTTTAAGTAGACTCTAAAATCGTACTAGAAACTTTGACTTTAGCTGTTAAATTTCGGTGAAAGTATAAAGGATAAACTCACATGGATATCTAAAGGCAAAATAGGAACAAGACATACTAGTTAGTTTACTTTGTTGACAGAGTGTGTTCTCCCTAAAAGGAAACAGGAAGTACGGTGGTCGCTTGAGTACACAGGGAATTACGAGATTTCCAGTATCCTGCCCAGTTCTCGGATAACATACATCTCACGGATGAATTAATATTTTTCTAAAGCTTTTGTGTAGATATCATTGCTCTGTTTGAATTCAAATCACTATTATACAGATACATTTGGATAATGATGTTTTTAATGTTAAAAAACTTTTCAAACGATATAATATGAATGAATGTTGTTTTTCTCAACTTTCTATCATGCCTAAAGAACAACGATTTTGAACTATTGTTGCAAATGAAACAGTTATTTTGCGTGTTAACTACAATGCAATATGATTTCTATAAGGTTTACAAAGTTGAAGTTTATTACTAACAACCTAAATTCCATGATTTACTATAAAATCGTAGTGGCATTTTAAACGTCGTAATTTATTCTCTTACTTTTGTTTTAAAGGTGTGGAAAAGTTTACCCTTTTGTCGCTCCGGAGTAGCTCGTAGTATTAAAAGGTTGAGATAATACCTTAAAGGCAAAAGTTGTTTTCAGTCTTTTTAGCCAATCTAAACTTAAACCTTCTGAGCTGCTGTACTCAAGGTCACTTTAAGAACTTCCGAAATTGATTAAACTGTGAGTTTCTTGCATCAATAACTGTCTTCTCAACTCTAAAGCATAAGTTATGTATGACCCGTACTTTTGGTTTTGTGAGGAATGAAAGTCAAAGAAATTAAATTCAATGTAGCATTAGATTCTGTTACACACGTTTGATATTTAATACAAGAAACTCAAGAAAGTACATTATTTCTACCCTTACTAACACTACCACCATCACATCATCATAATATTAGGAAGGAAACCTTGGAAAAATTCGAAATGCTCCTTGCAGCCGGAACTTTAGCAGCGAAAGTAAGTAATAACTCCCCGTACTGTTACTTTCTGTACGAAGCTGCGACTACTGTACTATTTCCTTATAATATATTTGCTATTACTCGTCTAAGATATGACCACCACCACCACCACGAACAACATCACCGTCCTCCGCGGTTTGCGTGATGAGAGATGATAGGGGCCCAAGACACGCACATTCTATATACAATATTATCCCACCACTACTTCTACCCTCCGAATGACTGTTATTTTCTCCAAAGTACATTTTACTTTTACTTCTATTCCTCATTCCTTAGCTCTTTTGCTTGTTCTCTCGTGTCCTTTTTTCCTATGCTATACATACCATACCAGACACCACCAGGCATACTTGCATACTACTACAAGGTACTTTTACTTGTTCCATACGTACCACTTTCACCTCTTCAAGAAACTGAAGTAATCCAATAGTCTGTAACTGTGCCACATAATATAGAGATAGATGCCAAGACCTTACTCTAACCAAGTGCTTAACTATTATCGACCTTTCCTGTTTCTTATTACATGAATTCTTGCCTAGTTATACTGCTGGTAACGCGTAGTAAGGGATACACCGGTATATGGTGAACGACCATCTAATATAGCTAGTGAGACTTGTTTCATTTCAAATATCTATAGTCTATGGGCACTATTTTGTTTCGAGATGCAGTATGGGTCGGGTAATGCTTTCTCCTTTCTTTATATACAATCTGCTTTAATCAAAATTTCACCCGGTGAACTTTAAGGTTTTCCTTATGTAGTTCGACATAACATACCTATGCATAATGCATACGCTTGAGTAGTTTTGCTAAACACTGTGGAGTGGCTATTTTGAAGGGACATTTGAGGGATTCTTTAAATTTTTTGTGTAATAACAGTGTCATTATCATCATCTTGTTTACGAAACAAAACTTAGATAGTGATAAATAAGGTGTTGTGTAACTGGAAGCATCACGGTATTAGGATTCATGTTCACTTTCTGTTGAGATAACATTATATAAGTCTGTTACGGGCTTTTTGGGCTAGGGTGCAGTTTAGAATGAGCTATTTTAAGGGAATTAATGTGAATATGTATCTGAGAAAGGAAAGGAGTAGACACTTTGTAAACTGGAAGAGTCATTAGTTTTTATTAGTTTCTCGGTTCGATGGCGGTGCCAGTTAAACGGTGTTCAAAACACAACCCGGGGTAAATCACAGCCACCTCCAATTGACCCCACTAGTCTACACGCATTTCCTCCAAGGTTTGATTTTATCTCCATGAGAATCGGCAATTTTTGTTAATTTTGAATCAACTTTCATTTTATTTCATGTTTTGTTGCTCCAAAATCCAATATATACTCCTAACCTAACCGTTATAAAAATAAAAACGGCTTATTTTTTGGTTCGATATAAGTTGCCACGTCTGTGCAAACAGTCTCGTCTTTGTCCAAAATTGGCTTTCTAAGAATTTACGTTGTTTCAAAATACACCACAAAAGCAACTACCAATGACATGAGCCTTTATGAAATAACAAACTGAGCACTACTATCACCAAGCCTTAGGCGTGCACTCACTTTTATATGTTTATTCTCATAAAGTTTACCTTGGGTCAGAAAGATGCATGCAACTGCCTAATAATATGTCTTAAGTACCATTCTCTCGTCTCTTTTAAAACCAATTACTTTCTCAACCTCCACTGTGTACTTTTCACACGAATTTCGAAAAAATATAAAGTTTCATTCAAATTACAAATTGGAACCTGAGTTGCAAAGGAATGTAATCCACATTTGGGTTTATTTTTGAAAGCACGAAAGTGCCTAATAACAACGTAAAGTTTTGTAAGTTCAATCTCATGTCGGAGAATAGCATGCAATAATTTAGGTGATATCTGAACGCTTTTTGAATTATTTGTGGGCTTTGTGCACAATATGCATAGATTATGTTTAAAAATTGTAAAAATTGTATCTCTAAACTGTTACAGAATAATAAAATAACTTTAATTATTTCATAAAATCTCACTCTGAATTCTAGACAGAAAACCATTTTTTTAAATATTCTTTTCTAATCATGAAGGGACCATTAATATGGACGATTTTTTTTATTCTCCGAAGTCGCATGAGATGCAAGGATACAATGCTATTTGACATTTGCTGTCCGTCAGAGAGAAGAAATTAAACTTGTAACTTGCGATCACAAATTTATGATTGACTTGCATGTAAGTAATCTAGCTATAGATGCGAAAAAGAGATTAATTTATATTTTTCTTTTTGCTTCATGTCTAACTACAAAGACAGATACTCCCCAAAAATCCCTTTGTTTTGACAATTCCTAGTACAAAAACAGCACATCTACTATAGTTTTTAATCTTATTGGTGACTCCGAATCTACTGCAATACTCACAGCAGTAAATGCAATGTAAGTATGTTTAGCTTTAGTCAGTTATTCCCAATCTAAGAGAAAGTTGAAAATTCAACCGTTTGGGGTACGTTTTTGGCAGTACATCTCATGTTATCCTTTATCCTTGTCATTTTCATTCAAAATTGTACACGCTAGAGCTAACATTCAACGAGATAGAATTTTCATAAGGTAACAAACGGAATTTAAAAGGAATGAAAATAGAACTGACCTTTCTCAGCACCGCATACACGAGGAACAACTTCCAAAATAGGGTGGCAAGCTGTGTTATTCATACATGAATCTCTAGCTTGAATGCAATTCATAATGGCCGAGGCAGTCTTTGTTTGTACTCCTGAAAGCATACAAATGATCATTTTGATTAGTTACAAGCCTTAATAATATCTCATGTACTGATGTACTATATATATATATAATGTATACCATAATAATACATATTTCATCCTATTTAATATTATTTTTGCACATTTTAAACTATCATATAATATCATAGGGTGTTTTCATACTGTCATTCATCTTCATTCCGTCAAGCTATGAAATCATTTATGGCTTAGTAGGTAAAAGTAGTCTGGAGCCCACAAAGTAGTTCTACTACTGTCTAACTACCTAATAATATTACTTTCATTGTGCAATTAACCCCACGTTCAACATACCAAAACCAAGTTGCCAATGCAAATGCCTTCGATAAATTACCATGTAGGAGACGTGTGAATGAATGATTGTGAAGTAAACGACGACAGTAATAATTGATATTGATGGCTTTTTACAACACCCAGTGCCAGTGTAAACGATAAGTTTTTATAGCTTGGCTTTCTCACTGTATTCATTTTATGAAGGACAGAGGTGGAACTTTAAATCAAGCTATAATAACAAATTTATCACGAATCACCATCTTATGTTCTCTTGTCAATTAATCTCGTATCTTTGGATAAATGTGTGTAAAAACATGCACATACATTTTGCAAATATATGTGTCCGTACGGTTCAATGATTCGCACTTACTGATTATCCATGTAGCAATACTACCCCCCATTTAAAGCATGTAAGGGAAGTCTAATTCTATGCTAAGACACTTTTGGAAAGGATGCTGTTTTAATGATACAGACAGAAGAAAATTTCTGTCATAGCTACCCGTCAAATGGGTAGTTGGGCTAGTTGAGAAAAGTAAAATCATTGTAGAGAAAGGAAAAGAAGAGAAAGTAAGTAGAGGTGGAAAAGGAGCTTAGTTTAATGTCCAATTTCTTTTGAAAAAGTCATTTTCCCATACCTTCCTCCTGCTCATGTAACTAGTAAGCAGGGCATTTACTACTAGTAACAGTAGTAACATGTCTAGTTATATATATAGGAACAATATTATATATCACATCTCATATTATGTCCTTTACTACTTGTACTTTAGTAAGTAATACATGTTGTACTAGTAGAGTGCAAAAGGAGAAGACAGAATTTTATGTTCAAACTGCAAAAAGTTCTTAAACTCTTTTCTCTCCTTTTCTTCTCTCTCTCTCTCTCTCAGTAGCTAAATTACATTAGAATCCTTTTACATTCTAACGGAGATTTAGAAGTCTGATGAAATTACTCGTTGTGCCACTGAGATTTGATCAACTTTAAAATCTGTAAAAGCTATCTGCTCTACTGTCCCACCTTTTTGGAGACACGAGGAGAGAAGATTTGATAGCAGTTTTTTATGTAATACATTTTACAAGGCGTGATCTTCTTGTGAAAAATATATCCTTGTATTTTATTTGATATGACTATGTACAAAACTGTAT
>JAQGAA010002373.1:0-12829 GCA_034696425.1 Isotoma viridis | reverse complement strand
TTGGCAATTTAAATCGATGCAAGCCAGACCACCAAGCAAAACTGATGGTAACGCCTTTAATTATAGTTACCACGAATCGAGGTTTGTTTAATTTTCTTATAACATCTAAAAGGCTGAAACCAAGTATTAAATTGTGTAAATATTGAAAATGATAGATAGACAAAATACATAAAATATGAATTATCATCCGTACTTGATCAACTCCACTGTGTACATTAATTAATGGAACAAAGAAACCAAGATCATTACTGCAACGTAAAAATGATTGACTATGAAACACGATTTTGCGTAAGAAATAATTTATAATTGAAGATTCGTCGTGAAATGCACTTTCGTTGCGTTTGAAATAATAAAATTCATTTATTCATTGTGCCATATCCTGTTTGATCCAAAATTCATAGGAGCTATTCCTAAACCAAAAATGATATCGATTCTGATGACAACTTATACATTTCTCAGCATAATATTCCCTCTGAAAATTTCTCTGGTCTTTATTTGGATCCCTTGTCTGCCTCCATTCCCGTTGTATACAGTTTCAAACTGCTCGTCATCTCCAGGAACATTGGCTAAGCTTTTGCAGATTACCTTAACTTTCATTTGGACTGTGAAAATGGTTATCGCTGCGCTTATGTATTTCGCATATGGAGCAATGCTGAAACTGCTGTCATTTGAAGAATATGTCAAGAGCCTTCTTACTTTCAGTATTAATCCTCAATCAAAAAAATATGGAAAAATCTTTCGTTGTAAATTTAAGCAATATAGTCAACTTCAGATATTTGTAGCTGAATCAAATTGTTTGTATCAATTTATAAAATTTACAATTTGTTACCCAATTGCACACTATGCGAATATGCCTGTGGCAATGTTAATTGTCAATTTTTATTTTGCTATAGTTCCACTCGGGATAATTTTTTTGTCGTGTATACTTTTTGCGGTACTGTCTTGCAACCTGATCCGCATCGCTTTTATTGTTGAAGTAGACGTAACATTGGAAAACGGGAAGCGATATCTGCCCTGAGCAAGTTTCATCAATCGTTTAATAGTGATGATTTAAGGGAATTACTATTATAATCACCGTAGTTTTAGTTCCGTAAAAATAAGTGAATTAAATTGCATTTCACAGTAAGTCGTCTTGTGTTTTATTATTTATCATTGATTGCACGTTTTTCAATTGGTGAGACTTGGGGATATGAATTAAGATTTTGTTCATGAAAATCATGTGGACTTACAAGTATTCATGCAGAAGAGAATAGCTGTTGGAAAGTTTCTTCGTAGTACTGTACGGGGATGGTTTTGAGCAATTCTGAGTAGTTCCAAGATGGTTGGCCTAATTATCATTAACTAAAATTAATTTTCAGTAGATTCCCAACATTTTCTCTTACAAGTTGGACCACACATAAACTGCTCATAAACAAAGTTGAAAAATTCCGAAAAAGAATCATTTATTAAATTAATTTTGCCATATCTGAACAATTCAAGGCTGTCACCTGACATTAAAACATAAATCTTGTGATAAAGAAATTATTCTTCAACTTCTTTCAATATATTATTCAATAACATGTCAATCTAAAAATTAATTAAGTTAAAGGCTAGCATGGCGGTGCATTAAATTAAAGTTTTAGTTCACAGCATAACTTATATATGAAGTGTGCGTTAGAGAATTTTAATTGAACGAATCAGACCACCATGGGAAACTGATTGTAATGTGATTAAACCTTAATTTTAATCTGAAATGAATAAAGGAGGTTTGGTTCCTTTCCTTATAACTTCTAAAAGGCGAAACAAATCATCATCTTCCTTTTTCGACATGCGACACTGATGAAATATTAAATCGGATAAGACTGATCACCGCATTATTAATTGAGCAACTAAAGGAAACTAAATCAGTACTGTTTCGTTTTGCAAGCAAACCAAATGCTTAATTGGCTATACAATTGATACCTGTATTTCATTTTGTGCATTTTCCGTTTAAAGCTTTGGGTTAACAATAATTCATTTGAAATTTAAACTATTTATTTGCTGTTTGTTTTTTTCTGGTGTTTATCTCAAAATAGCATTGCAATACAAAATGTTGACTTTGGTTTGGAAAGAATTGAGTACTCAAATCAAGTTGGCAAATGTCCTTGGATGCATTCCATTCACTTTGTCTACAGATGGAAGATACCTTTCAACAATTAAGGAGAAGAAATTGCGACTGCTATTCAGCATCACGTCAAACATATCACTTCTTGTTCTTGGGCTAACCCTTTACGGAATGGGGAAAGTTGTGGCAACCAAAGAGCCACAAGAAATTCAAATGATTTCTTTTGGTTATACTGTCCTTTATTTTTTTCTTGGAATACTCTTGTTTCAGTACACATCTAGTGACAAAACAACACAAATTTTGGCCCTAACCAATGCTATGGTTGACTATGAAAAACGATATTTTGGTAAATTAGTTTCAATATCTTTGTAGTAAATTCAGCTATTCATTGCGGCATTATTTCATTTTTTATCTTCAATTCATCAATTCACAGGATCCATTCCAAAACCAAAAATGGTATCAATTCTGATGACAATCTATACATTTCTCAGCATAATATTCCCTCTGACCGTTTCTCTGATCTTCTTTTGGATTCCTTGTCTGCCTCCATTCCCCTTGTATGCAGTTTCAAACTGCTCATCGCCAGCTGAAGCTACTGCGAAAGTCGCTCTGGTTATCTTAACCTTCGTTTGGACATTGAAAATGGTCGTTGCAGGACTTATGTTCTTCGCATATGGAGCAATGTTGAAATTGCTTTCTTTTGAAGGATACATCAAGAACCTTATTGATTTCAGTATTGATCTAAGATCAAAAGAATATCAACAAATCTTTCTTTGTAAATTGCAGCAATATCGTCAACTTCAGATATTTTTAACTGAGTCAAATTGCTTGTATCAATTCATCCAATTTACGATTTGTTACCCGCTTGTACATTGTGTTGCTATCATTTGTTTGTATTGTAGTTTTAAACTATATGCGAATATGCCTGTGGTAATGTTGATTTTCACTCTGTATTGTGGCGTAGTTCCTCTCATTCTTATATTTATTTCGTATACCTTTTGTGGTAATATTAACAAACTGCCTGAAAAGCTGATTCGTGAATGGAAACGGGTGAATATCATCCATCGTAATAAATTGATTCATCGCTATTTGTCATTGGCACCTCTCAAGGTCAAATTTGGATCAGTAAACTACATCGAAGTATCTACAGCGCTAATTGCGGTTCAATTTTGCTTGCAGCAAACTGCATCGCTTTTGTTAATGAATTGATTATATAATGTTAAAACCAGATAATAATTAAGCAAAGCAGGTATATTTGAACGTTAAATAAAGGTAACCATACAGCATTAATTTCGCTTTATTTAATATTTTAAAAGATTTAGTATTAATTAGTTTAACTTTTTTTTCTTTTATAATTTTTATTTCTATTAAATCTTTAGAAGTTTCTTCGGTAAGAGTAAGAAATTTAGTAATGTACATACTATTATAATAATAATAATTGTAATTTATAGTAATTTATAGTTATTTATAGTATGATTGTAATTTATATAATAATAATAATTGTAATTTATAGTAATATTAAGTTGTAATTTATCTTGTTTATTTTATTGGTTATTGCTGTTTGGAGTTTTTGAATTTGTCAAACTCCAAAGATATGAAGATTTTGTTCAAATTTAGAAAATCTTGTAGGATTATTTGAGTATAAAAGCTGGGAATTACTTTTGTAACATGCCAACAGTTTTGAAATTTCTTCGTAGGGTTGTACGGAAAAATTTTAAAGCGATTCAATCCTTGAAAAGAAAGTTAAAAATGGTTGGCTGAATTATCGCAAACAAATATTTGTTTTCTTTAAACTTAGTAATACCGAAACTCATTCTAGTCCACTTTTAGTCGTAATCGCATATTTTCATTGCTTGAAAAACGCAAAAAAATGAAAAATTAAGTTAAACTAAGTTTACCTACAATATTTTTTAGCAAGCTGTATCATACATGAGCACCATAATAAAAGTTGAAAAGTGTCTAAATTGAACCTACGTTATGATATTAATTAAATTAGAGACATCGAAATAAGTCAAAACTCAAGACAGTTCTTGAACATTTTCTTATTCGAACAAAAGAAACATTGAGCTAAAGTAATGAATAATGCAAAACTTCTTGTAACATAAATCAATATTTCTGTACGTTTCTATGAATCTAAATCTTAATTAAGTCAAAGGGTAGCTTATTTTGTGGTATTAAATTAATAAATTAATTCACTATAAATTTTGCCTTGCAAAAGGAATTATACTTGCTTTTGTCAATTTAAAATGAATAAATCAGACCATGAGACCACCAAATGTAAACTGATCGTAATAAACATGTTAAATTAAACTTTCATGAGTCGAGGTTTCCCTACCCTCCTTAACGTCTAAAAGGCTGGAACTAATTATCATTCTCCTCTTGTATACAATACATAATACAATCATAAAATATATCAGAATCAGATATGAAAGACCATCGTGACCTGACGTAAAACCTATTGTATAGTAATTAAGCAACTAAAGGAAGCCACATTAATACTACTGTGCCCTGCAAGCAAAACAGTAAGTAGTTTTTTCAATTTGGTATTTGTATTGAATTTTTTGGACTATCCGTCTAATGCTCAGCAAGGGTTAACCAAAAAATTTTTGAATCAACAATTAATTTGGTTTTTGATTTATTCTGTGTTTTTTACAAAACTATCGTTGCAATCACTTTAGGTAATGAATTGAGCTTATAGAAAAGAAAACCTTTATTAACCATGGCACAAGCGTTTTGAAAGAATATTTGTTGATCGTATAAAAATTGTTTTTTTGTTTAACTTAATCGAGGAATAGAATTATGATTATTGTAATTTTAATTCAGTAAAATAAATAAAAGATGTGCATTCTACTGTCAAGTAAATGGTCTCCTAGTTTTAGTCATGATTGTAAACCACACACAAAAGGATGTTCAAAATGAATCTAATTGTAGCCAACACCCAAGTCTGTTATAAACTTTAAACTATTCGAATTTCAGAACTCCGTTTACCTTAAGATTATTACTGTAAGTTATTACTGTAAAAAGAACCATGCTTTGTAATTGTAATAATAATAAATAAATCCTTAGAGTTTAAAAAAGACAGAGATAAATATCTGATTCAGTTTAGTCTCTTAAATTATAAACTAATTTAAACTAAAAACTGTAACTTCATATTAAAAATTTAAAAATATTTAAGTTTTCGCTGAGCTCCCAGTTTTGTAAGCTGAGTCAGGCAGTACGTAATTCCTAACCATTAACCCAATATTGATTAATCTTGGATACTTAATTATAATAACTCACCTATTACTCTATATCTTCTCTTATCGCTTTTTCATTCTATTTCCAACTAAAAATATGGATGTTTTACTTCCAACTGAAAGTTGTATTGGTATTTTAAAACGTCAAAACAGTATTTTGTTCTTATTATTGAGACTTGAGACCCTGTAATTTATCAAACTTCTGTTCTGCATAAAATGCTACTCTCCAAAAGTAAAATGCAGTATCATTGATTGCCATTTAAATATGCGCAGTTTAACTCTATTGCAATTAAAAAAATAGGAAATGGGTTTTCGTTTTAAATTTTTAAAGCATTCAAATCCAAATCCTTGTATTACCGGTTATTCCAGGTATAATTTAGGAAAGTATTTTGAAATTATCAATAATTACCATAGACAGATATTATTTTTCTCTTTAAATTTTCGATTCAAAACCGCCTGGTTATTATATACCTTTTAAAACTCCGACTATAAAGCTCTGTTTTATATTACGCTGAATTGTTTTGTAGAGATTTTTACATAACAAGCAAAGGCACAGTATTATGCCTAAAATTTTGCCAAAAATATCCCGTATAAGACCTGCCGTATAGTCGGGGGTTTACAATAATTGCAAAATCAATCTAAATTACAAAACTTGTAAAAGAGAGAAAAACAAAATAAATGTTTATTTCAAAATGCAAAAGTTTGTCCATGATCAAGTTGTGTTTTTAAAAAAAGCTTCAATTTGAGTAAATTATCGAAAGTCAACATTCTTTTTGTAAAATCATATAATGCTAGTGGTTTCAGCATTCAATGTAACTGTTGAAGTTCGTCCGATTTGTTTCTAAAAGAAGCTTCCCGTAAATCAGTTCAAATTTTGAAAGCGAATGCATTAGTTCATCTTTTGCATCTTCAGACAGTTAAAGCTCTACCTGAATTTAACTCTTAAAACTAGTGACTAGTCAAAATGTCTAGACTAATATCCTTTTTTCGAAGCCAATTTATTTTTTGAAAATAATAAGAAAGATACATTTTTAAGGTATTTTACTTTTTCCTAGAGTCGATTTAGTTCAACGAGTTAATCCAATGTTCACGGAAGGACATTACAGAAATTTTGGGTATCTCGTAAATCTTTCAAGCTATTTTGGAGGAACACCATTTATTTGGGATACAAAAACAAACAATCTTCACATTTCAGCTAAAGCATTCAAGAAATTTACAATAATATGGCTAATTACTTTACTTTTTATTCCATACATGGCCCTTGTTATTGTTTTTATATTTATGGGGAAAATGAACAATGATATGGTATCATTTAGTTTCACATCTTACGATTGTGTATTCATTGCAATCATTAACGGTGATTACAATATTTACTCTGTTGTACTTTAAGGGAGAGGAACTGGCTTGTGTAGTTAATGGGTCTAGGAGATACAATGAGGAATTTTATGGTAAGAAAAAGAATTAGTGTAATTTTTTTATACGAAGCTTTTCTTTGAATTTTTTTAAATTCAACTTTTTAATTAACTTTTAAAGACCGCAGGACTATTCAGTTACAATAAATCAGAAACTTGAATTTATAAAGATGAAACTATATGAAACAAATGTTGATTTTCAGATAAATTCGTACCAAATACTAACTGGAAGACATCAAGACTCAGCTTCTACACAGAACAATTAATTATATTCTCAATAGGATTATCATTCACTTTCACAGCTTTTTTCTCTACTCATTACTTAACATACCCTGATTGGCCAATCTACCCAACCAGTTTCTTACCCCAAGGAACAATCTTCTATACACTGGCATATGTGTTTTTTGGTTTGTTTTATACTTGGGTGTACACTGCACTTGCATTAAACTTTTTTGTCATGTTTGCCCTCATACCTGCGTATGCTTTAGTACTTGTCCCACTAGTAAAACAGGAGTTTCGAGCTAATTGCTCTTCCTATAATACATTGGAAACCTTAAGATCACCTTCGGTCTTTATGAAAGAATACAGAGCACTTGAAATTCAGCATAATGGTATCGTCTCCTTAGTTGGTTTAGTAATAGTGCCCATACAGTTTTACACTGGGGACTTTTGTATAATCTGCAATGTCATTTTGATTACCTAAATATCGGAAATACCTGGATGGCACAACTACACTACTTTTGCTTTCGTTGTCAAGTTGTGCAATGATTAGTTGGATGATTGTTCTTCAATTTGGTGGAAGTATAACTGCAATGGGTAACGAGACTTTGAGATCTTGGAAGTTTATGAAGTGGTCAAACTCAAAGGATATGAAGATTTTGTCTAAATTTAGGAAATCATGTCGGCCGATAAGTATTAACGCTGGTAGTTTCTTTTGTATAAAAAAGCTATCTGTTTTGAAGTATCTTCGTTCAGTTTTAAGGGGCACTTTTCGGGCAATGTTGACTTTCATGTAGTTTATATAAATACATCCTATATGTATGTATCTATAGTTGGCCGAATAAAGTAAAATTTGTTGAATTTTGTAAAGGCTATAAAAATGTATTGATTATTGCAGCTATATTATATCCAGCTTAAGATTAGTTGTAAACCAATATTTATGTTGCTTGAAAGTAATTAAAAACAAAAGAATTAAATGCACTATCTTAGGAAAGATTTTGAGTCATTTCAATAAACCATCATTGGTCATAAGTGCATAAGTCCAAACTGTCACCGGGAAGATTTCTTATTAAATATCAAAATGGTACTTTATGTTGTCATTCGTGGTAATCTATCTCTGAATCTACTCGAAAATCCACGATATATTTTACGAATTTACTGCTAACTTAATTAGTATAAAATTTAGATGTACCCTATGACCCTATGTCCGGCCAAGTTCAAATATTTACTGTAATAAATTGGATAAAGTATTAAATGTACTTGATTGAAATTGAGCATTTCTGTTTAATTTTATCATGCAAGTTGCACAAATATTTATTAAATTTACTTGATTTAATTAAGCATTTCTGTACTTTTCCGTTCGGGCATTGTAATTTAATTTTTTAATATAGTTACGAAGTACGGCTGAATTGGAATTGTTGCTGTGCTGTACGTTTAAAAGTATATAAGACATCAACATCATAGATGTATGAGTAAATAGGACTCTGAAGAATTAAATTAATAAATTTATTATTCTTCTAGAAGATTAATAGATTTATTATGCTTAATAATTGAATGGGTTTTAGCGGATTTAAATTAATGAGTTAAATGCCAAAACCAATTATACATAAAGCAAATATGCTATTAGAAATTGAATAAAACCCTATATTAACTGATTGTGTACTTGACATACGGTAAATAGCGTATTAACAGTACGTAACGTATGATATTCATTTATATTATCATGAAAGTGATGGCAGTAACAACGGAGGGTGCACACAGGTTATTAATTGCCTAGCCGCCTCTGTTCTTGATTGATAAACAGCAACCGGCCACGCAGTCCCACATGCTGATGTTTTGCATTATGACAAATTTTGACCGTCAGGACCATAAGGCAATGTCGCCCATTGTTAGAAACCCTACCTGTGCAACTTCCTTTAGCCCGAGCCTAGGGTGCTTCTCTTTCTCGGCAAATGTTCTTTAATATGTAACCCTTTTTTACAAAAATTTGAAAAACCAGTGTGGGTCAGTCTATAGGGTCGTTTAAATTGGCAAAAAATCAAAAATAGTTTCGAATGTCATTTAGTGTTGCTGTTTGCAACCCTCATGCAAAATTTCAAGCTTCTACAATGAATTTCAAAAAACAAGTATGGGTCACCCTATAGGGTCACAAAAATAGCTCAGAAATGAAAATTATCATTTACTTTCATATTGTGTTGCCATATGCAACCCTCATGCAGAATGTATGCCTTCTACGACAAATTTTTCTTTTTTTTTGTATGACCGGATTGGGTTTTTCGACCCCCACCACTTAACTCACGTTTTCATCTTCGAACTCGGTTCCTAACTTTACTAGATGTACCTGTGCGCCAAATTTCATTCGAATCGGCCAAAGAGTTTTTGAGTTATCGTCAGACGGACATACGGACAGATAACATGAATACATAAGCCCTAGGCTCGGGCTAAAAATGAAACTGAATCAATTAGATCACAAAAGGCAACTGGTTGTATATTGTGTTTAATTATAATGTCATAAATCCAATTTTCTCCCCTTTCTTATAACAACCTCTGAAAGGCTGATACTAGCTATCCTTATTAATTTCGACATTAACACACTGATGAATAAATACATCAAATCGGAACCTGTTCAAGTCAAGCCTTAACTAAAGGAACTAAAGGAAACTCATTCCTGCTACGTCCGGCAATACAAACCAAATGTACAATTTGCGATTCTGATATTTGTATTTCATCTTTCAGACTTTAAGTTTAAATCCGTGAAATTAACTAAAGTTCATTGCAATCATCAAAGTCGTTTGATTTACTCTGTTTTTATTACAAAACTAAAGTTGCAATTCCAATACAAAATGTTAACTCTGGTTTGGAAAGAATTGAGTGCCCAAATCAAGCTGGCTAATTTCTTTGGATGTATTCCATTCACTTTGACTCAAGATGGAGGCCAATTGACAACAATCAAGGACAAGAAATTTCGAATGCAATTTTGCGTTACGTCATATTTATCCCTTCTGTTCCTTGGGCTAACCTTTTACGGAATGGGCAAAGTTGTGGCAACTAAAGAGCCTCAACAGATGCAAATGGTTTCTTTTGGTTTTAGTGTCATTTACTTTTTCATGGGAATCTGCTTGTTCCAGTACACATCTTGGGACAAAACACACCGCATTTTGGCTCTGACCAATTCCATGATTGAATATGAAAAACGATATTTAGGTAAGAAATTATTTGCAATTGAAAATTTTTCGAAAAAAGTATGTTTCATTTTCTTTTCATTCCCACATTCTTTGTTCCCTAAATTAACCGTTTGATCTAAAATTCATAGGAGCTATTCCTAAACCAAAAATCGTATCATTTGTGATGACAATCTACACATTTCTCACCATTCTATTTCCTTTGACAATTTCTCTGATCTTTATTTGGACCCCTTGTCTACCTCCATTCCCCTTGTATGCAGTATCAAACTGCTCATCCCATATTGGAACAATTGCCAAGCTGTTTCTGGTTACATTAACCTTCATTTGGACTTTGAAAATGGTTTTTTCTGCGATAATGTTCTTTGCATATGGAGGCTTGTTGAAATTGCTATCTTACAGTAGTTATTTGAAGGACCTTATGACTTTGAGTATCAACCCTGGATCAAAAGAATATGGACAAATCGTTCTTTGGAAAATGCAGCAATATCGTCAACTTCAGATATTTCTAATAGAATCAAATTGCTTGTATCAAGCCAGCATGTTTACAATTTGTTACCCCATTGTACACTGGATTGCCATCATTTGTTTGTATTGTAGTTTTAAACTATATGCGAATATGCCTGTGGTAATGTTGATTTTCACTCTGTATTCTGGAGTAGTTCCTCTCATTTTTATATTTATTTCGTATACCTTTTGTGGTAATATAAACAAACTGTCTGGCGAGCTGATCCGAGAATGGAAACGGGTGAATTTCATTCATCGTAATAAATTGATTCATCGCTATTTTGATTCATTTGCAGCCCTGAAAATCAAATTTGGATCCGTAAACTACATAGAAATGTTGACCGCGATAATGGCTGTTCATTTTTGCTTGCAGCAAACAGCATCGCTTTTGTTGGTATTTTAGTTAATTGCTGCAGGAGTATGTGATAATCGACAAACACTTGTTTTGCACAGCAGGATGGAAAGCATATTTGTTTGATAGCAGTTGTAGTAGTTTTGCTTAATGTTATCCATATTATGTGCCAATATAATTAATTGAATGTTAATTTTAGAATTAAAAATAAATTATAATTCTTAATTACAGTAATTAAGTAGTTTTAGTGTTTGATAAATTATTGAAAGTTTAATTTTAAAGTAACTTTATCTGCCTTAAAATAAAGTAAAATATTCCGTTCAGATAACACGAAAAAATAAATGTATTTTAATATTACCAATTTGAATATTCTTTTATTTCTAGCGTATAAATTGAAGTTAATTGGAATTTTGAATTATTGACATACTAACAAAATAAAAATGAAATCAATTCTATCGTAAAAAAATAATAAATCAACTCCTTTACCCATGGCATAAGAGATATCCAATATATCGTATCTGACGTTTGAATAAGGACGGAATACAAATAATTCTGATTAAACATATTTTATTTAAAACATTTACTATCGATTAATGATTAATTATTGTCAATGCGTATAATATAATATTCGGGAAAAATTATTGCATTAAGTAATCTGACTTTCCTACAACGACGATACATTAAAATGAAAGCTGAATGGCATCAAAAATGGTTCTACTAATCTATATTATTCAGGGTAAAAGCTGTTAGCTGTTTTATTTTACAAAATCTATGTATTCAGACCCCATTATGTAATTATAAATTTCTTGTAAAAATAATGTTTGGAAAATCACTTGTTGGATCGTAAATCCATGCCTTTTTTAACAAGAGAAGAGATGGGTTTAATTTTTAATGCACTCAAAAAACTCACACTTCTATGTAATGGTTAGATTTTAAATGTATCATTAAGTGTAGTATCATAGTATCATTAAGCTCTCCGCAGGCTCTCCTTGGAGAACCTTCAGGATCTAGGAAGGCTCTCCTTGGAGAGCCTGCAGGATTTTGGAAGGCTCTCCATGGAGAGCCTGCAGGATCTAGGAAGGCTCTCCTTGGAGAGCCTGTAGGATTTTGAAAGGCTCTCCACAGGCTCTCCATGGAGAGCCTGCAGGCTCGAGCCTGTGCGTCCTCTGGTTCAATCCAACCGGTAACTTTGGCAAATCAGATGATAATGCTTAAGTGCTAATAATAATAAAAATCAGCTCTGATTTAGCTGGAGAATGCCAAAATACTTTCTGTACATAAGACAAAAGTAAAAAGGTATTTAAAGAACCCGAAAAAATTCGGATTGATATTGATATGTGATATTTAAAGGTTTTAATATATTATACTGCTAATAATTAGATAGTATTGTGTCTTATGAAAATTAATCGTTCTAGAACATACCTCTTTAGTTAGACAACGTAACATTGCAGAGTTGGCTCCATTACACATTCCAATGAACTTTCCGAATTTGTTCTGAAAGAGTTATTATAAATAATTCTTTTAGGACAAAATATTAAAAAGTCGACAAAGTTTACAGATGACAGAGCCAGATTCTATAGTTCTTTTAGGTAATAATTCAGCAAGCGAATGCAAGCCCAATGCATACCAGTGCAATTGTCATTAATAAAATAAACTTGCTAGTATCAAGTTTCTAGTTAGTGATCAAATGCTTTGAAAATTGATCAAATTGTCAAACAAACTTCTTTATATTATAGAAATTACTTGATTAAATTAAAATTCATAATTAAATACCTCCCGATGGCAGTTTTTGAGAGCTTGGATTAGATCGTTACATTCCTTGGAATGCAAATGTCCTG
>JAQGAA010002372.1:0-12829 GCA_034696425.1 Isotoma viridis | reverse complement strand
AAAAAAAAGACAGAAAAAAGATGGAAATAAATTAGCAGTAGGGGTAAAATAAGGAAGAAATATATAGCACAAGCACTACTACTACATGTAATGCATAATTCCATAACAAAATACACCATTCAACATATCTGGACATTTTTGTATTTTCTCCAAACTCCAGAAAAGTCTTAACTAAGGAGAAGGAAAATAATGTACATGTACCTCTATGCATCATATGATAATAGAATTATATAATAATAATAGCAGCATGGGCTTAGAATATTATTATCAAGTAAATTTACTCGTGCCATATATATACTGTCTGAAGTGGACTGGAAGATTAAGACTTTTGAGTAGTAAGTGCACTGGACAACTGTTTTTCCTGTCTAAAAGAATTCTTACGCTCATATACTTCTTGCAAACTAGGGCTTGAATTTATAGATGAAGTTACCAAACTAAAGAATCCCTAATGACACTTTTGGCTGTATTTTTGCAATTGGCCTAGTGGTACAGCCACAACGTAAAGTATTCAACAATACAAAAATGCAATCGTAGAAACACTTGTGTATAGTTCTCTATACTTGACGAAATGGTTGCTACTCCTTGAAGTTGTTGTCTATGAAGTCAGTATGGACTTTTTGTAGTAAGAATCGACAAGGAGAAAGCTAATGGTATGGCTAGTGTAGTAGTAGTGCAATATTATTATTATTATTATTATTACGATAGTGTGCATTATAGGAAGGACATTGTGTTGTAGTATTATTATTTGACGTTGGAGAAAGTCCTTATTATCCTTCTTTTTTCTTCTCCTCTTTTGGGAAACGATGCAGAACAAATTCATAACATTTAGAGGAAATCGATTCGATTGCCTTCTCTACATCCATGGACTCATTTATGTTTAGTGTACCCATTACTGTACTACTTTGTGACGTGTCTCATTTTCTACACTGTTTTTCACCCAACACCAACGCAAGCAAAGTACGAGAGAAAAATCTAAAACAAAGAACCAAATAGATACCTATGCACCCTCCTATTTAGAGACGAGGTAGAAGGAACGGTGTGTTTCTTTTTAATACTACTACATAGTGTACACAGAAGAAATTTTATGTCCATGTGTACCTACTTATTATACTCCCTTCTTTTCTCTAGTACTTTAAAACTGTTCCAGCAAGAAAAAACAGCAAACATGATGGTATACCTAAAAGTGTGTTTTTTTTCTTTAAGAGTGAGTGGGATCTATCTAGAATTCCCACGGCTGAGTTTGCTGATTCCCTGTTTTGTATTGTTTTATATCAAACTTTAAGGCTGCCTACCCCTGGAAGAGGAACTTATTGCGCCTGGGATACAAGTAGTAGGTGTACAAGTGATAATTTTAAGCAATATCGAAGTCGAAGAGATAGTTTCATCTAGATAAGCGAAGAAAGGATCAGGTTATTCCATGAATGAATTAGTGTATGATGCTAAAATAAAGATGGGATGAAAGATACTATAGTTTGGAATGTAACTGGGAAAGGAAGTTTGTATTTAGTCAGAATCGAATAATATTATTGAATATACCTTGATACCTCTGTTTAAGTCTTTTGGCTCGATAGAAGAACATTTACATTATATTATGGAATACCTATAGAGTTAAGTAGAGAAATATTCAATGGTGTTTGGAAAGATAGAATGTATGCACTTGTAAAAAGGGAAAAGAGAAATCAAGCAGAGCAGAAAACAATGATCCAGTTGGGTAGGTGAAAGTAGTGAAAGTAATAGTGTGTAGGAGATAGTTAATGTAGAAAGCAATAGACTTGATACTTTGTACTTTGTACTAACTATTACTGCCACACTATTTCTACTACTGCTGCTTCATCGAGCACTTTCAACTCCAAACTGTCTCTCCTTGTCTGTATCGATTCGTCTTCTTCCAATTATTCTTGGACTGGCAAAATGGCTAAACTATCATCTATCTCCTTTATACCAATAACATTACTCACACAAAAGAAAGATACTGCCACAACGCTGCTTAACTAACTATTCTCTGTTTGTATATATGATACATAACTTGGCTCAAACTTGAATGAATATCATTGCTGAGAGCTTATAGGAGTTACAAAAGTAGGTAAAGGAATGCATAGAGGTATTATCATTTTATATACTAACTCTACTACTACACAGGGTAGTCATCCTTATCGTCCTCGTCGTTGATTGATGACTTTTCTAGGTTCGAAGAAAACAAAGAAATTATACAGTTCACCACGTCACTTTGTCATTTTCTTGTCACATTCTACTTTTACTTAGTGCTTCTTTTACGAGTACAACCAGAAATAGTACACTTGCATGGTCTATTACTATATATGTTGACTGCTTTTGGTAGCAATGGAACTACCAGTAACCATGCAATGGTGTGAGAACTACCGCCTAGACGAAACAGAACTTACTAAAGAGACAGTTCTGTCTACTTTCTCCGAAAAAAAGTTGCTCTTCATATTATTACCAGTGGTACTGAGCAGGTAGTAGTACCTAATCATCTAGCTTTGTGAAAAGGCAGTGGTTGGAAGTAAATTTCCTTTCCTTACAGTTCTCTCTCTCTCTTCTAACATAAAGCATTTTATATTATTATACATGTCAGTAACTATGCTTTAGCTCACAATCCCTTTTACTTTCTTATTCCAACAAGAAAGTTAGATCTCATTACTTGTAACAATGAGTGAAGGACAGGAATCTCGAAAAACTTTGAAAGTTGATATTTGAGTGAAGCCAACAGGGTCGTCTCGCATCAGCTTTCTCTTTATTAAGAAGTCTCTCATCCTAACTTATGGTTGACATGATACCCGAGTGCCTGTCTTTATATACTAAACTACATTTGCTGTTATGTCTGTGTACTCTATGTAGTGCTCAAAGCAGATTGATCTGGAAATTATATGTAGCTCATCCTCTTTACTTATATATGTGAACAATTTATATATTATCTGATGTTAACATTCTTGAGAGCAATTTATTTCATCATGATACATAAGATTTTGAGCTGGTATATTAATTTAATGCATATTATGGTGACGTGAGAAATAAATGAGATAGTACATGTCATGTCAAGTGTCGTGATGGTGATGACGGATTTTTGACGAGTTCCAAGGAATTTTATTTTTGTAACTTTTTCCTATCATAATAGCCCATATTAAGGTTACGGAATACGGATAGTAGGATTACGGAAAACTAGTTTTATTCATTTTTAGGGAAAAAATGCATGCAACTTGTTTGCAAATAGAAAACCACTAGCTCTACAGTTATTAGTGCTACTACTACATAGTGCAGTAATGAACAATAGGATGGAGTGAATATGGACAAGTAGAGTTCAGTAAGTACGTAGATGAAGACAGATGTAAAAGTCATTGTTTCCCTTAAACCCATTGTTGTCTTAAGTATGAGTTTTTTACTCTATTCAATTGGCAAGATAGATAAAAGCTGATATTATCTGATTGTGAGTAAGATCAAACCAAAGAAAAAATAGAAAATCTTGTGAATGGCATCATGGGAATTTTCTTCTTTGGTTCCTACTATTGCGACAAAAGTCTTTCACATACGCAGTCAATAGGAACTTTGTACTAAAAAGAAATAACGAAGACATTCGACATTCCCCTTATCTCCAAGAAAAAATGAAACTTAGGATTCAAGTAGCAGAAAACCAAACGAGTAGTAGAATCAAATGCATCTGAACTGCTACCTTTGCTTGCTACTTACAGTGATAGATTCTAAAAGCCTCTTATTTTTGAAGCAATAGAAATAACCTGTACTACGCCACCACTGATATTCTGGTCGTACTGTTGGGACATGGAACCTTGTTACATCCCAAATATTTTAGACCTTTATAGTGGCCCTTGATAGTGGCCCATAAACTATTTCATACATAGCTCTATCTAAAGACTAGACTTTTAGAGAAGAACTTCAGCTTTTGTCTCTTTTGGTTCAACGAATGTGTCATGTCAGAAAGGGAAGTTCTCTCTTCGGGAAAAAGCTGGACTTTCTTCTATATATTTTTAGTAAAACTATCTGAAATAAACTCTTAAGCCTACTTCTGGCTTACTGTTACTGGCTACCAGCGTCGTCGTCTCCAATACTTCCAAAGAAAAAGTATTAAGACTATAAAAATAAGACTGATAGTGAATACTACAACTGTGAGCTGCTGCCACTAGCGTTTCTAAGGTCCGAAGTTCCATAAAGAGGGAATGAACTGAATTATATCATACAATATCATATTGTATTATATGTGAGTCTCAAAAAGTACTTATACGATTTTGAGGAGAGAAAAGAGCAACTTTTCATTTAATGTTCACCAACTGTGATAGTTGAATCGGCTTTGAGTGATTCCAGATTACAATCAAAAGCTTTCTGATGCAGTCTGTCTTTTTTTTTTAGAGAAGAGGAAAGTCCCAAGTTAGAAAAGTAGAAGTTACTCTGTCAAGGCAAAGTATCATCAGGTTGGGTGCATCCATGCATTGTTGTTTTTTGTTCAAGGCATCATTGATAGCTCATAGAGTACTTTTCAAAGTGAAGAAATCACTATTGCTACTTTACTTCCTATACCATATAGAAATTCTAGTTTACTTCCTTAACATGTATCTATTGCCCTTGGTTAAAATACTATGCCAAGAACTGGTCTGTTTAGTTATTTGGATGTAGATGGAATAGAACGCTAGAACTGTCCCTTGTTGTGGTATCCCTAATGGGTCGTAAATTTCGGGGAATCGTCCATGTAATTCCTGAAAGGCCTCTTAGAGATAACAGAACGGCCAACTTATATCATTCTCTACTATTAAACCCCTAGCTTTTAGTTCCTGTTGTATTCTGTACAATTCTATGAGAATGGAAATCAGAAGTAGTAGAAGTTGTTGTTGGTGTTACGTTAGAGACGCTTTGCTTTTTGCTTAGCTTGCGCACTTACTTTCATTTAAGTTATACCGTCACCTCCTATTCCCTAATAAGAGACAAAAGGCTTGAAATATCTAGCTATCTAGTTAAGCTAGAGTTAGTTAGTTCCATATGAACATGTACAATCCAAACTCTTTTATATTGCAACAGTATAAACAGACTGAATTGATGTAATAAAAATAGGCTCAAATGTGCGTTAACGGGAATTTCCATGGGTCAAAGTGTCCACTAAAATCCTAACTGATTAAGAGAGAGCAAAATAAATGTAGTACATAGAGTAGGTAAACTTTTAGCTTAAGTTTTTTTCCTTTTCCCTTCTGTCCTTTTAAATGCCATATTGGAATTAATAGCTGGAAGTAAAGACTAAGTCTAGTTAGCTTTAACTAGAATATACTCTTGACCACTTAAAATTAAAAGAGCGTAATGCACTGTAGATTTAGTATTTGATAAACTTTTGAAACTCGTGATACGTATACCAGAAAAAGGTAAAAATAGTGTTAAAAAATAATAAAATCCATCTTCATTCTAATCCCGCTTGCCTGCTGACGCTTAAGAATAGTTTTATAACATTTTTTACTCATACCTTAACCATGCCGAATCAAAAATCTGAAACGAGTCTTAAGATTTCATAGTATGTACAAACGTAATAAAACAACTAAAAATCAAAAGATTTCTACAAGCTGACTTTAATGGTTATAATATGCTATGCTTATTGTATCTGTTTGGCTCTTCTTTTAGGGATATATAGTTCACTCAGCAAAGCAGGGGTTCAATAGTTCAGTCATTGTCAGTAGTATTCGTATTTCAGAATTCCATCTGGACAACCCAGAAGAGCGAAACTAATCCATAAAAATAAGTAGAACAAAGCCAAGGCACAACAACTATTCAATACACCTACTTACTGGATAGTTTATAAAATATTATTATCAGGTAACATTATTATGCCACTGTTCTGTATTATAATACATATAGACTTGAGTAGTCATACTTTTTACTTCCTACTACCTATTTATTTTTTGTGTTGGATTGCATGACACGAGGATAGTAAAAATGAATTCATAAAGAGTACAGACACGTAAGTATATTCTTCAGAGTAGATCAGATCAGTATATAAAAAGCATTGAATTCAGGTAATAAAACCCATGAGGATGGAAAAGTCTTGAGGAAAAAGTAATCCCTAGTTCCCCACTAGTCTATATATTTCTGTTACAACATGACAGACACGTAACTATTATTATTACTGTTATTATTACGCATTATCCCCTTTTCTATGGATGCACGAAAAGCTCATCTGTCTTAAACGAGTGAATCCACATGTTCTTGTTTGTATGAACAGGTAGTACTTATGACTTACCAGTGAGTATTATTAAATTTTACTAGTCCAGTTGAGATTTTCAAATAAAACGGAGGACCTGTTGTAGCATCTAAAAGAAGGTACGGCATGTTACATAAGGCTTATAAGTATTATTAAAGATAATAATAAGGTAGGGCACTTGTTAAGGATAATACTACTACTCTATATAGTTGAAAAGGCCAAAGCAGCAGGTAGGCAGCTAAGCTATTAATATGTACCGGCGAGTAACAAAATTAGTTTTTAGGCTTTAAGTTTTAAGCAAGTTTTTTTAAGTCGCTAACCGTATGTTACACCATTAAAGGATTTATTATCATCCTGATCTGTGTACCATTGTACTTGAGAAGGATTCGATACACAAATTAAAACTTCAGATAAACCAATGTATGCTTGTATTCCTCTAGCAATTTTGTAAGAATGTACCCTTACCCTACCATACGGTACATCTTTAGAAGCATCTCGTGCTCTGATTGTATCATAAACCAAAAGAAACTTGCATTTTCTGTACCTGTAGTTTCAACAATTGAAGTAACACTGCTTCCTGTTACTTGAATATATAGAGAAGATTAATGTATCCGTACTTTTCTTTTTCCTTAACTGTTTCAGCTTTAATTTCTAGATTTTTGTAGGAAAATTAACTAGAGTTAAGTCTAGGATATTGTGTTTTGCAAGTCGCTTCAAAATATTTGATCGTAACAGAAAAATGAATTAAAATGCAGATTTTACCGTATGAAATGAAAATGATTAAGCATCTATTTTTGTTCAAATGAAGCACATTAAATTAGTTTTGGCAGGTAGTTGAGAAATTCTGGTTCAAAAACTTAAAATCGTACTAAAGGCATTACTTTTGTAACAGTTTGCTTACAATTGGTCACTTTGTTACAAACAAAGCTTTAACCTTGTGGTTTGCATCCGTTCATTGTTCATAGTTATCTAGAATCCAGAGATCAATGACATAGACTGTTTTCAGTTTGAATCCAATTCGGTGAGGTCTAACCAAGTTCCAGGTACCGGTTTTAGTGAAAAACGGAGCGGAAAATGAAATGCATTTTGCATGTCGTTTCCCTTATACACATTTTATCTATTCATGTACGATAATACTGTAAGAGTCTATTTGAGCCCCATAAAAGTCCCCCAAGGCCCAATTTCATATTCATCTTGCAATAGAATCCCACACACTCACGTACTTCTACCAACTACTGAATACCTTACTGCAAAAATGTACCAAACTATGAAGCTTTACTAGTTCCAATTTCATCTATAGCTATATAAATAGAATCAAATCATATAACGTTATAAAAAATAACTTTATATATTCCTGTATTAAATAGGAAATTCAAAATTTCCTCAGACAGACAAGTTCACTTCATATTCATTCGTATAACCGAAATTTACACGCATGTAGGCACACTACGCATTATTTATGCGTAGATAGAATAGTATTCCATCATTTTTTTGAGTTTCTATTTGAATTTAGAAAGATGAGAGACTTTGGCTTCACTACTTTCATGATGCTTTCACACAATACACACATCGCATCACAACAGTCAAGTCATTCGGATCTTGAATAAAAAAGGTGTTTTATCCCAAATAGCAAATCTACACAAGTATTCGCATGCAAATATTACTCACAAAGGATACTATTAAGTATCTCGCTTCGAACTGGCTTTTCAAACTACAAAATGTACTATGCTACTACTACCATCATCACCCTTTCATTTCATAATAGTCCATCCAAGTCAATTTACTCATTCATGCCCTCCATTCCATTCTCAATCTCTATTTCAACATTAAATATTTATTTATGCATAGTATCGATGTCCTCACTTTTTCTAAAGTACTAAGGCAGCAGCAATGTTTCCTCTCGAGTCAAAAATATTGTGAAAATAGAGAGAAAAAAATCTTTGGAAATCTCTTACGTTTCATGAAGTTAAAGAAACCTTACAAAGTTGTAGTAGGAATTTTAAGCTTAATTTAATTCAATTTTCTTAAAGGTCAGTATTTATACTTGTGCAACACGATTTTACATGCTATGCAAGCTAATCAAGGATTTTTCTATCATTTTTTTCTAACGATTTTCCTTTACACAGCTTAAATTCCAAATATGAATTCCTAAAACTACAAAACTAGTTAAGAGCAGAAATAAAGCAAATTTTTATGCTTCTTAGGTTTAAGGAGAAAAGTACTAAAAATTCAAAGACAATTGGATTTCTATCTCAAGTTTTATGAGGTAGGCCGGCAGCAAGTAGATCGTCAAACCACTTGTTTTCGGCTAACTTAGCCCTTTTACTCGCTCAGATCATCGTATTCTATTCATTCCAATTCTATTCAACTGATCTTCCTATAATAAAAAAACACACAAAGGGTGCAAAAACCATACCTCTGTTGCATGTACTTTTTGAGGTTTTAGTTAAACCTACTTTCATTTATTGCATTTAATCTCATCGCATGTTTTTGGTCAGTCGTCTTCTTAGGAATTCGTCATTAAAATTTAACTAAACCACAATTTCAACAACCATTATTACAAACTAGAAGCATATGCAACATCAACAAGATCCTAAATGAACTCTGAACCCTCTTCAGTCTGGTAATACGTTTACGCAGAGAAAAACATTAGTATTTTTTTTACAAAATGTTATTTTTTATTACTTCTCTAATTTCACTTCTACATAAACATACCTCCAATAAATTGCTAAGCTAATAGTAATACATTTCAAAATAAAAAATAAAAAATAAGTTAAGTAGATAAGGAATACATTTTATTGTAGATGTCTTGTTTTACCACAAAACGTAAGTATTGCGAATTATCATCACAAACTCAAGTATTTTGTGGCTGAAGATTTTCTTTGATTTCAGTCTTGAACACGATTGTGTTGCCAGCGATTTTGGTTTAAATGTATTAACTGCATCAAGTTGTTAGTTTGACAAGGATGATGGTAAGAAAAGTAAGTTAGAGAAGGAGCCAATGTTCCTTAAACCAATAATCCGCCCAAAGCTAATTAAGTATTAGGAGACGATGGGTGGATGGATGATCATGGATGATACGATGTGGAAGAACGGGTGCCTAGTGACCCTTGAGAAGATGGAATATTTTCAGATAATAACGTGAGATTGGATAATGTTTACCTTGAGAAAAAGGAAGAAGGTGAGTGAGTAAAAAGAAAGATCTCTATGATCAGATCAGAGTTTCTGCAATACTTTATTTCTTTGTATAATAAAAGATAACATTTATATCATCATCATCATCCTCCGGAAAAAAATAATATAGAATGGAAAGCAAAAGTCCAATTCTAATACTACTGGCTGTGATATTGCTGGATATAAGAGTGAAGTTGAGCCAGTCTGCCTAATAACGCTCGTATTAATAAAGGTATTTCTTATTTGTACTCGGTACGCCTAGGTGGTTTGAGTTTGGTTTCTCTCTTTGGATTTTGGATTCCAAGAAACGAAGCCAAGTCTAGCAACAAACATGAGATTGAACTGAGGAGATGGATAAGTAGAACTTAGAAATTCTTATAAATGAAACTAGGCATATATAACTTTATTTCATTGAACTAATACTCCTTTCTCTGATATTTCTTATGTCAAATCGATTCCTCCAGCCTAAATCAATAAGATTTTCACATCTTTCTTCTCCCACGTTCCCACCCTCTCAGTCAGTCAGTCTGTGAGGAAAAGAAATCCAAATAAAAATTGACCTTATGGGGGGATTCCAATAAAGAAATACGAATTGAAGTCTACGTATGAACCACAATACCTGCCGCTAGCATTACCATACAGCTATGATATTATTCTTTGTTAGCTATTCCTCTGTTTGCCTAAAGTTCATTCCATTCCAATGTATGTAGTTCATACCAATTTGAGAGAGAAAGTTCTGCTTATAATATCAACATGCGTATGGATGAAAAGTACCCTTGTTCTCTTCAAGATGTAGATTTATACCTCAAATTGTCAATATTTATTACTATAAATCTGAGAATGATTGGACCAAAGGTAAGTGTGTGTCCCAAATCCATCCAATTTCAAATTCACGTAGAGGTAGGACAGAACATATGATAATATTCATTCAAAGAATTGGCTTTTCTACGATATTATGTCCCTGGCATTGTACTCTTAAGCATATAGACTAGTTAACACATTCTATTTGCACTCTATGCTACCTAATATTAATCGTAGTCACTCTTCAGGAAATAACTATTCTTACCAAGTAAATTTTGAAGGAGCTCTCCATGAAATGGCTTTGCGTGTGCGTATTTTAAAACATAAAAGAAGCCTTGTAAAAATCGTTTCGATGTTCGAACGTGCCGAGATTTCTAATCTTAAAATTTTAGTTCCAGTGACAGGTGGGGTACGTACGTAAACCTATAGATTTTACCTTAAGGTTTACCTTCATTCATGTACCTTTCGGTTTAAATATCTAACTTGTAATCTCAAACTCAAAATTGTGTCTGTAATGAACATAAAAAATAAGGAAGGGAGTACAAAAACAGAAATAGTTTTCCTAATGAAAAAATAAAATGTTTTGATTCCGATCCTTTTGAAACATAGTAGTTGTTAAATCCCCATCCTTTTTTGATGTATTTTATGACTGAGTGTAGAACATTATTTATGAAGCATTATGAGTTTGGGGCTAAATAAGATTTCTTGATAAGTTTGTTAGTGTGATTGCCCTCTAAGAGTAATTTGAATAGAATTGAAGGCCAGAGTGTGTTTGACAGTTGTGATTTCTGGTCAGTCTTTGTGTTAGGCTAATTTTTGTGATTTAAATTAGATAAGACATTTGTGTATTTGTGAAGTGACGAGTGTAAGATCATTCTACCTTTTTATTGAATGTGTTTGAGAAGTTTTCTTTTGACAGAATTTAAGATTTTGTATTATTCCTTTTTGGTCTCTCGTTTGAGTTGGAATCGTTCGCTATAGTTGATCCTGTGTGGTAACTTTTCGAACTGAATTATTTGATTTGAGATAGGAGATAGTTTTGTCAGAGTGATTGAGTTGACTTATTGATTTGTATTGATTGATTTATTGAGTTGTTGTTAATTAAAAGTTTTAAAGTCACTATCTAATTAGATTCGAGTCTCCTATCCTAGCATTTTATTTGTCTCATAGTCAAGGAAAACAGCGATTTAGTTTTTTACAATGGCGTATCAATAAAGAACAGTTGAGGCTTTAGACGGGTAGTTTAGAGTAACTCAACATAAATTGGTGACCTCGACGTGATACGTCGTTGTTTTTACATCGAGGAGCTGTGGACCCGTGACCTGACCTTCCGAGGAAGAGGAATCTGTCGACCAGTTGCACTGCACTGAGAGCAGTGACTGTCTGATAGTGTTTGAGTTCAACACTGAAAGCCGGAACTCCTGACCAGATAAGTCTAATTCCGTGTGAATTATTTATTGGCCTAAATCTAATCGTCTTGTCGACGTTATAGATTTTTATTTTCAGTATGGACAAGTTGAAGAAAGCCAGAGGACCACATCGTACGGCTGTGACGAAAGTGTTGACGGATGTGGATGCGCTCTTGGCCCAGGATCAACCGAGTAAAGATGACCTACAACAGTTGTTGAGCAAGTTGGAGAAAGTTCAAGAGAAATTAGCTGAGTGTGACCAAAAGATCTATGACTTTTTTGTGGCTTCTGATGACTTGACTGAAGCCGACTTAGCAATCGAGAAAGTGTCTATGGACGACTACGAAGATAAGATTGAACAAGGGAAGTTCAAGTTGAACAAGATTTTGTATCCGAGGGCTACAACTCCTGTACCAGTTGACGACACCAACAGTGGTGTGACATCAGTTACTTCAAATGTGAAGAAAAATGGTTTGAAACTTCCGAAGATCGAGCTGAAGAAGTTTAATGGGGATTTTAAGGAATGGCTGAGTTTCTGGTCCCAGTTTAAGAAGATTGATGAGGATGAAGGCATAGACGGTAGTTGCAAGTTCCAGTATCTATTGCAGTCTCTAGTAGCTGGAAGCAAGCCGTATTTGACCGTGTCATCTTATCCTGTGACAGCTGAGAATTACCCGAAGGCTATTGCTCAACTCAAGGAACGGTTCGGTAAGGAAAAACTGCTCAAACAGGTTTATGTGCGTGAGTTATTGAAAATGATAAGCAATAACAGTTCACGACAATGGAAAGTAACTCAGATTTATGATGAGCTTGAGTGTCATTTGAGGGCTCTTGAGTCATTAGGAGTTAGTGCTGAGCAGACTGCGGTTTTCCTTTATCCCATGGTGGAATCGAGTCTACCAGAAGATATCCTTGTGGCTTGGCAGCGTAGCGCTTTTTATGGAAAAGATGGTGCAGCTGAAGATCCGCAGAAGACGGAAATGGATTACCTAATGGGGTTTTTGAAGAAGGAGGTTGAGTTTGAAGACATGAGGACATTGGCTCAATCTGGATTTCAGTCAGCTCCTTCAGATGATAGAAATAAGAAGAAAATGGGCAACTCCAGTTCAAGACGAGACCGAGCTCTGTCAGAAGCTGGAAAGGATGGACAATTTCCCACTGTTGCTGGTTTGCATTCAGGTGATGGGAAGAACTGTTTGTTTTGTGACAAGGACAACCATGCCAGCTTCAAGTGTGATGA
>JAQGAA010002371.1:0-12833 GCA_034696425.1 Isotoma viridis | reverse complement strand
CGTTGTGTTAGTAATGTAATACCTTTTTGCAATATTTCATGCAGCTTTACGTGAGCTAAGACTTGAATTCTTAATGAAAGAAGGCGAGTGATTGTTCCACGATGAAGCGAGAGTATTATTTATTTCTGTAAACCTAAATCTTAACTTACTATGTTGATTCTTATGATTGGAGAAAGTACAATGTAATAAAAACACAAAATATCATTTATAGAGACACTAAATACATATTGATGAAAATATCCAATGATTCTTAAACTTATATCAAACTGGCCGAGTATAATGCACATTTCTTATGATTGAATTTAATTTAACATATTGAGTTAAGATGCAATACATCTCTCCCAGGAATAAACATTAGCAGGCAAAGCTAACAGTGACAACGTAAATTGAACGAATCCAGAAGGAAGTTTTGTGTTTCTTAATTGTTCTCTCCACCATCGAATAGGATCCATTGTTTTACAAATTACTTCTGTCATTAAACTCTTAGGATAGACACTACAATCCGATTGTATGAATGCTATAGCAGGGTCAAGATACTCAAAATTCACAGTTATGATATACGAGCGTCCAGTTTCCATTTCATTTTCAGACAAAAGCATTCCTAAATGAGTTAAATAATTGAAAAATTTCATCAAGCCATATTTATGAGCAATTAAATTATCTACATAAAATGCATACATTCTAACATATTGAAACGTACCTTTGTATTTTGGATGCAACATATATGATGCTAAACTTGAGGGTGTGACTGCTATATTTTTGTACTCTAAAATCCTTTGTAACTGATATTCAGAAAAGGTACTGTTTTTGGTCAGAGAAAGCCAACACGAAACTCCATCAGCTAAAGAACTTCCGGCATCCTTTAGCATCTATTATAAATACAAGACAAAATTAAATTAAGGTCTATACTAAATATTATAAATGGATCATTACGATATTACGAATAAGAACAATTCAATTTTACAGGGAGAAGACAGAATTATCATGCTCTTAACTTACGTTATCTAGTGCAATTTGTATTGGAGAAAGTGCATTTATCATTAACTCGGCTTTTTTGTATAGTTCCATGTCATTAAGTATCTCTAGAAAGTCTGCTTCCTGAACCGAGTTCCATTTTCTTGGAATCTGAATTACAGGTTCATTCAATTGTATCCTGCTTGCAGTCTGATACTGTGAATCAGTCAAAATTTCTACATATTTCTCCCTATCCCTAACAAAAGCGACGAGAGCTTTATGATCATTTTCCCAACGGGTTTGAGGACAATTCATAATGTCTTCTCTCATCTTGTCACATTGATAATCATAGCTTCGAAAATACTGGTAAATTTTTAAAATCTTGTCCATCACATCATAATCTACAAACGTTTGGGCAACGTACATTATCAGGTGTACTTGTGAGACAAGTACATGTACGTATGGAATGGCTTCTTCTAATGTGGAACGAATACTTTCAAAATTATTAGTGATATAATCCGTAAAAATCCCAACCACTTTGCAGTTGTACTCATTCTCGGATACAGAAACAGCATCTTTGAGGACTAGTGTACAATTTTCATCCGACTCAAGTAAAGGGACTTCCACGGTATTTAAGAAGAATTTTTTGTTCCCATTCTGTAAAATATGACTTATAAGACGCGTTGAGGATGACGATGCATTTCTGCTCCATCCACTCTGTAAAAGAACGACCTTTTCTCCAACAATATTTTCTTCAGCCTCTGTTCTGAGATCACTAACAACAGTTTGAAACAAAGTCCCGGACAAATGCTCATGAGTTGGTAAAGCATAATCAGGTCTTAAAGCTTTCACAAACGCTCCAAATTCTTCATTTTTCACAATATTTAAGGGGATCCTTGTTGAGACCAGGAATCTTGTCAACTGCTTACTAATTTTTTCTCTTTCATTAGCCATTACCGTAGTACTTCTGCATTTCTCTCCTTTGCGTGTAGAAGTGCTTGAATGGCATGCGTTGGCTAATTGTTTTGAGTTTTTCGCACCTGGAGGTCTTCCACGACGAGAGGGACTACTCAGATCGACCTCTTCTTTAACAATTGCATGTGGATTTCCATATTTTTCAAGAAACTTCCGACATTTTGCTAAATGTTCTCGAAGCCTGTATGCTCTAGCCCCATGCGAAGTCTTTTTGGAACAATGCTTGCATACGGTCATTTTCTTATTCGGGCCTAGAATCGTGACTTCAAACTCATTCCAAACATCTTCAGGTCGTCGTCCCAGAGGCCTCTTTACCTCACATTCTGGAACAACTTTAGTTTTCGTTCTTGATGAAGGTCTCACTTGAGTTATTATTCCTGAAAGCTCCTGATGGGGTTCTGCTGATGAAACAGAAGAAGCATTTACCGGGGGGTGCTCTAATACTAATTCCAAGTGGACTGGTGCACCTAGAAATAATAATGTTATAATACATCATCTTCATCATTGACTGTAGAATTGTTTAGGTTAATTTATTTATTAAATTTAATTACCCTATTTATCCGCCCATTATACTAGTACTATATGCTGATTTTTTAGGAAAAAATAATATTTCCTATTATGGATATATGGATAATTCTTAAAAAAGACTAGCCTCGTATTATACTAGAGGCCGTATAATGGGCGGAGAAATAGGGTAGTAACATTTATAATTTTTAATTAAATTTCCCTAAATTCATACCAATCATTTTGATATCCATTGGAGCTGAGTTATCAATGTCCATTTCATCTTGGAAATTCATCATTTTTTGTTTCCTTTCCTTCTCAATAATTTTCAGGCATATCTTCAAAGATTTATAAAATCATAAAATATATGAATAATGAATGAATAACATATTTTAAGCATCATTATCATTTCATATTCATTTCCTCCCCATGAGTTATCAAAACAAAAAATCATGGAACAGTTTTGCAGTTTCACCTGCTATAAATCAAGTATTTAATTTATTTGTCATACTTTAATTTCGGATTTTATCATTACATTTACATGATTGTCATTTTTTATTAAAATTGTTCGGTCTAGATAAATCTACAAATAAACCTCTTAAAACTTGAAATTAAAAAATAATTTGAGGCGATATAACTGCACGACACGACGAGAAAATAAATGCAGGTAGAAAACGTAACTGTGAATTGAATACATGCAAAATATAATTGACACCTTTGTCTTTCCACTTTCACACTTCAAAATATAGATTTGTGTTGTCAAAGATGAGCTCTTCTGACGCAACTTCATTTACAACAAGGTGCAAAAGCAATTGAATTAAATAATGTGCAAAATATACTATTTCATTTCATACCTCTTCAACTTGCTCGATTACTTTGTTCGTCGCTACTGAAAAATTGCTTTCACTGCTTTCTCCAAGCACAAAGAAATAAACCTTGTTGGAACAATGGAACTTATATACCAATATTCAAATATTAATTTGGACTTTTTATTGGAGAAGTCTAATAACAATTCCTATTTTTATCCGATTTCAATGAAATCTTTCTGAATTTCATCAATCAACACACAACATACAAAACATAGTTATGCGCCAGTGTATCTGTCTGTGTACTGTCTGTGCAACAATTCACTCATACTCATGAGCAAATGAATAGGGTATTTAGACATTTCTTTTGGGGTCGATTGAGTTTTGCGCGTGCAAAATGCTTTCTCTAATAAATAATATGTAGAAAATCTTATTTGCTCTACAAACATCATGTTTCATGTATTTTGATGTAATTAGCTGATATGCATTGTATTAAAAGAATTAAAACTTACCATTTTGTAGTTCATAAGTAGATTCATGAATAAAATATACCACATGGATTAGAAATACTAGAGTGACTGACTTTTTGACTGAACAAACACACTTGATAACAAAGCAATTCAAATTGAGGGGTTTATAAGCGAAGAGAAGAGTGACCAAAGTTAAATTTAAATGTTTTTCAGAATTAAAAAAAAAAACAAGTCAAGTAAACTGCTAAATGGTTGAATTATTACAGCAAACTCGCAATTTATTAGAATTTCCAATCAAGGAAATGTAATTCCAGAATTTAAAAACATTATTGATTCCAACCTCCAACCTTCCTTTTGAGACCAATGCAATGCAGTGCCGAGTTTAAAAAGGTGTATAATGTTTTGGGTTAATGAGCACAACAAAATAACTATGAAAATGTTTTTAGTTTTTAATTTAAATGAGAATAAAAAGCAATAAAATTCATGTTCCACTTGTACTTTGCTTAAATTCATTTATAATTAAAATTGCGTAATGTACATTAATCCTGCTTATATTTTATAAAATCAAAATGTAATGACTTGTATTAATACACCTAAATAAATTAACCGTATCTTTATTCCAAATGCGTTTAAATTTTCATGAAGCATTTCCGGTCAAGTCATAAAGCACACCACAGCATTATCACGTAAAACTCACAGTATGCTAAGTTAATTAGTATATTTGTTTATAATGAATTGCAGTCATTATATTACACTACAGTATTGCTACAGTAGGTCATAGGTCATAAATCGTGATTTTACGACCTATAACAGGAATGTAACTAATGTCAACGAAACGCTGCTTTTAGCCTTAATTTTGGGTTCATTCAACTTGTGTCACAAAAAAAATTATCATAAGAATTTTCTATACACTTGTGTCTTGCCCTTGGCTGGGCATTTCTTATTATTTATCTGTATTACTTTTGATTTATCATCAGACTCTTCTGAAGCCGTCGTCATTCTTTCTACACACTCTACTCTAGGGTCTAGGTCTAAAAAATTGGCTTCAGAAATCCTTAGTTTTGTTTCTCCAGTCGGAAAGATTGACGGGCCTTTAAGTTTTTCAGCTATTCCGATTCTCAATCTAAGCTAGAATTAATTTTTTCAATCACTTGTGAAAAAATACCGATTGTTAATCACTCGACTACAAGTCTTAATTCTAAGTGTCGTTTGAATCTCAAAAGTATAGAAAATGGAGCGTGGAGGTCGACGAGGTGGTCGAGGTACGCATTTCCGAAGAGAGTTTCATGCTAGATCTGCTCGAAACCCTTCTCAAGAGCCAAACAGTAGCTTTTTAGTGAAACCGGTAAGATATATTGATTGAGTACTTACCATAAATTTAAATTAGACCAACACTACCATTTATGCTATATAAATTTTAGGCTAGCTTTGTAACATGGCGAAGTCTGATGAAGCGTCATGAAGAGATATTATATGAAAAATCAACAAGTCTACAAGAAATAGAATATCGAAAGATAGAATTGGAAAAAACTAAGAACACTCGGTGCAAAAATATCTTAAGTGAAAGCGAGTCAATGAAAGAGAAAGTTAAGGATATAGAATTCCCACGTCTTGAAGGTGTAGAAGCAGAAAATTCCAAAGGAGTACTTAAAGATGAAATGCAAAGCTCTGTCATACAAGCCAATGGAGACGGTGGTAAAGCTATTGTGGACTTAGAAAAGAATGAAGAGTTCCAGAGTAAACTATCAGATAATGAAAGCAGAGTCAACAAAGAGATTGATGAGCAGAAGGAAAATTTGGAAATAAAAAGGGATGCATTGATAGACAAATTCATAGCTGAAGAGAGAAAGCTTGAAATTGAAATTCAAAAGTTTTATCAAGAGATAGAAAATCAAATAGGGATTATTGAACGAAGAATCAGATTTGATCCTATTTTAGCTAGAAATAAACTTTTAGAACGGGAGCTTAATCAGCGTGATCAGGTTTGTAATTTTGTCATGAATAAATTTTAAGAATGGTTTAAACAGAATACCCTTTATAATGCATACGGTTTACCATGTAAGACTTAAATATATTATAAATCATCTTTTAGACTATTCACCATCTTAGCCAATACATAGAGGAACTTGAGGATCGAAGTCGGATGCATATGGATCAGATACAACAAATGAGCTCAGATTTCAACTATGAAAAGAGTCAAATTATTCAGCGACATGAAAATGAAAAGGCGTCTTTGATATCCCAAGCCAAGTGTGAAGGTGTTACAGAATTCATTAGTGGAGACTGGCAAGGTATCGCTGGGTACAACGCTTCAAATAACTCACTTCAAATCTCTAGTTCCTATTCAACGGTAAGTGTATTTGCTCTATACTCTGTTTCCATGTATTGATCTATTGATGCTGATGCTGAGTTAAGATTAGATTGTGTCATATATAGTTATTATTAGTGACATGGACTAGCATCACTTAAAATTGTTTTAAATAATTAAAAAAAAAACAGGAAATTTCACCATGCTACCAACCAATGAGACAGTCGAATGGATCAATTCTTACTGACTTACGGGATCGGTATGAGGATATTCGAGTGAAAGGTATTATTTCTTTTCCTGGGGTGCGAATTCCATTTTTGTAATTTTTGTGTTGTAATATGTGATTTAATGTCACACTCTTAAAATTTCAGCATTGTTTGAAAACAACGAAGAAAAGTATCGAGAGACTTTGGCAATGATTAGAAGTGTAGTTACATACTATGAATCTTTAGGAATGCGAGTTTATGAAGAATCTACATCAAATAAATGCATCGCAACACTAATATGGTGCCCGAATGACCTTCTTTATCCCAATAAGACAGACGGATTTTTTGCTATAGGTAATTAGACTCACCAGTACTTCGGAAATAGGATTTACGATAAGCTATATACGAATACAAAACCAGAAATCTATTCGTTTGATACAATTAATTTTGGCTTTTGGAATATTTAGGTAATGGAGACACAGACGAAGAGGCTACAGAGAATGCTATCCAATGGGCTCATTCATACATTCAAAACCTGAATACTAGTGAAAGCAATTCAAATTCAGAGACAACTGATTCTGTCGAAACTGACATCGGAGACCGAGAAATTTTCTCCGATTTTCCAGTTTCATATGGAGATTGCTCAAATTTCGACTTGCCAGCAAATAACTTGAAGCAGTTTAACCCCAAATCTGTGCATTTTAGTATACCTTCAGTGTCCAACAGCGAGTCGCTCATGATGGAAAATGGTAATACATCTGTAAATAATATTACAAATGAAAATGAAGGGGTTCAAGATTCATCTAAGACCACGACCTGCAACATTACTGAGGGTATCTGCAAACATTCTGAGTCGGAACAGCTTGCGCTACATTCAGATAGTACAAATGTTTCAAGCGTTATTCATCAAAGTAAGCAGGTATATGAGACTTGAATTAATCTAAGAAACTAAACCTAATTAAATTTTTCCCCATTTCGTAATAACTACAATGATAATGATAAAAGTATGTTTACTTTTGAATCCACAGCTCGATATAGCCATAATTGAAGAGTCAGGTTGGCAGGTAACGCGAATGAGTTAACTTGTGGAGCTTGAAAATGCCTCATCTTGCTTGTTTGGAAAGTATATAATTTAATGTAGATTTTGTATCTTTCTGAGAATTCTGGAGTATCAAATTTACCAATTTAGAGACCCCTAAATAACCTTTAGAACATTGTAGATTAAACATATATAGACTGTAAAATGGATAAGAATTACTATCTTAATTTATTTTAGTGCCTTATTGTTAAAAGCCATTATTTTCTGTCGTTCAGATTATTTTTTTGTATTCTTATTCAACGTCAATTTTTAAGATAAGCGTGTATTAAAACTAGCGTAAGTATTGACAACATTTTTAGTTTATTTCAAAGCACTTTATATAAGAGTCACTTCCAAAATCGTAGCCGAGGAACAATTCTAAAATAAGATCTTCTGCTCTGCTATATCATTATTAGTCTTAAAAGTAAAAAGATTTCTTTCATAATGAAATGCTGAGGCTGAGGCACTACTATCACATCTTCACATTCACATCTCATCATCTCATCCTCTTGTACACATTATTGCCAATTAAGTGCTAAAAATATGACCTTGGCTAACTTTTTGTGATCATATGCACTGTCACGACATGTTGTGTGCAACTAAGATTTTCTAGTATGATTATGTATTCGTTTTCAGCAGTTCATTCAACAAACTACATCATGTATAATCCCATAATATTATTATACATTTCCAATTTCCATACTAATATTATTATCTTGTCTTTTTATGTAAATTATCTCTGTTGCATTCGGTCACATAATATTCTTTACTTATGAAGAGTTCTTAATGCTTTTTATAACGTACCATGTAGATGCGTAAGTTTTACTATAACACATCTGATGAAAACAACCACATTAATTTTTGTCAATCCAACCGTACAGCTAATAATTTACCTGTTTCTGTCTGAATTCATAATTTGCAAGTTTATATACCCAAATAATAAAAAATCAATATAATTTACAATTAAAAGTAAACCCTATTATTTCCGAGAAAAATGAACTTCATGGAATAATGTTTTGTTAGTTTTTGTAAATAAATATGTCAAGATCAGAAACATTGCTCAGAAAACTTTATTTCATTTTCATAAAGGGTCTGTTAACTTTTTGTATTCTCATTACACCCTCATCTTCAGGCCGTCTTACTGTGCTACCGTACATCTCAAGAAACTCATCTTTAGGATCAGGAAATCATCAAAATGATTTAACTATTGATAACCATGCCTTGATGTTCAATGATAGGACCATGATATCTTTGTCATCGACAAAGATGGAGGTAAAGACAAGACAGATATTTGTTAATGATAATGATAGTCTAGCTAGACTTAGTCACTTATTTGTGTAATAATTGTAATTACATTTTATAAAGGTAGTGATGTACTTAAATTATCTTATTAGGCATTCTTTGCAGGGTCACCTGATCTTGTCGAACCCGATAGATGCTTGCGAACCTATCAAACCTCCCCCTAAGATAACATCATCAGTACGCTTCCTTACTCCAAACGGTCCGAGCTGGATTCTTCTAACTACTTTGCACGATTCATGTGGATTAACAAGGAAGATATATAATGCAGGTAAAGCGGGTTATCATGCTATAATTGCAAAGAACATTGGAGCTAATAACACTGGTCGCTTCTGGATCCCTACTGAGTCACCTTTATTGGAAAGAAGCATAATTTATGTTGGAGTTGTGGGGGAAAATGATGGAAACCTCTTGCAAAGTTACAGCTATCCTTCTAACGATAAGTAAGTTTGTATGAATAAGTTCTCAACGCTATTGACAGGCATGATTCTTTTCTGATTGATCAATGAATTTTGAATTTTTGATCTTTATAGATATTTTCTGAGAATTGAGTTTAAGGCAGAAAAAACGGCCGTGTTTTACGTGCTGGTAATAGGGGGCACATTTATTTTATTTCTCATAGCTATTTTACTCATAAAGCTGTTATGCATGAGTTTGACTCAGGTACGTCATGATAACGTAAGTGCTAAAAAGTTTTAAAAAAGAATTGTATGATATGTATGATTATATTATGATATTAAATGATTTTTTAGACAAATTTAAACTCACAGCCAGCGGAAAGATACCAACAGCTACAAAGAGCTATTCAAAAACGAATTGTTGCAGTTCGCTTAGGGCGAATGCCGACACAAAGATGGTCTCAAGCAACTAATGCATACGATAACTTTTGTGCCATATGCTTGGAAGATTTCGACTGTTCTGTGCCGAGTCCAGTCAGAATATTCATTTGTTCTCATGGTATACACTTTACAAATTGGTGGTTATGACATGAGATTAGAAATACCTTACGAGGGTGGAATACAGAGATAATCTATGAGGGAGACAATGCAAATATTGACATTTAGACAGCTTCTTGACAAAAAAATATAAACAGAATGAACTTCTAGTTTATGTAGACAGTCTGTGTCCTCCATAGTCCATTGAGGATACATTGAGAGTCCATATTCGCTTTGTCTAGACTTTGACCCTAGCCTTCTACCCTCCCAGTAAACCCTACCTTACCATGATCAACTAACTCCACTTTAATGAATTTTTTAGCATTTCACACCCACTGCATCGACCCTTGGATTATAAATGAGAGAACAAGATGCCCAACTTGTATGAAGAGCGTATTCAGCAAGTCAATAAAACTGAAGGAACCTTCTACGACTGGGTATTCTAGCGTATAATGCAAGTATTTTTTTTTTTGAGAAGATATAGCGTATATGCATGTAATATAATACAAAACTTAAGACGACAACAAAATTTTACCAGTAATTTTGGTACATGCACATTGTTACGAATTACTATTAAATAAAGTAATTGGTAAAGTTTAATAACTCCAGAAAATAAAGACTGAATTGAAATTATTAAAGAAAAAGTAAAAGATTTTGTACGTTTAGCGTCACTGCGCTGTTGAAATGTTTATTCCTTTCCCTGGATGGTCACGTTCTTATGTTTTTAATACAATACAGTTTAATGTTACGTGCCCGATGGTATAGACGAGTTCGAATTAGCACAAAGAGCGATGATTGATGATTCACATCAAAATTATTATCTTACGTTATTTGATTCATATAGGGTATTATACAAACGTGCCCACTATTTATGTCCAGGTACGTCATAATATTCGGTATTATGCAAATTAGATTCTAACTACTGTTTAGCTTCTTCGACTTCATTACATTTTGCAACTATTTGCTGTAGTTGGTCACAATCGTGTGGGGCAGTTGTAAAAATAGTCCCAACAAACGCGTGCGTTCCCCACTTATGATGTGCAATAACTTTACAACAGCCTAAGTCCATTATGCGAAATCCAAGATGACGATATCTTTCATCAGTTTCGAAAAACGTTAAATTAGTAAATGAACCATAGAAAGGTCGACCAGATCCTGGTTCAATAAAGTCTGCCCATTGCGCTTTTTTTCTCAGTTGGTCGCACATGTCTTTAGCAGATCGAATAAACTATCAAAATACCATTTAAATTAATCTACCACCTTTTACAATACAAATTACATATTGCAGTAAACTTTAATCTGTTACCTTATCTGTCAAAGCGTCTCTCTCATCTTCTACACCTGGACTCCAGCTGGTCATGTCATGTGTCGTTCTCTGACAGAAAGTTATCACGGTCAACGGTCCTTCAGATACATTAACACTATTAAATAGCCCTACGAGTTCTGCAAAAGGCAATGGTTTACATTTTATATTGTTTGAACTATACAAAATATTTAGATGCAGAATTATTTTCCAATTTTCCCTAACAGGGTTATTACCTCTACGGAGAAGATCAGGGCAAGCTTGTGCAACGCACTCCAGACTTTCGTTTATTCCCAGTAATTTTCTATCTATTGCGGCCATCTCCTCACCATCCTTTCGATCGTTATCTTCGTCCTGTTTTACTATCTGAAAGAAGAATACATATTAAAGATTAAAGATACTTTTCGATAGTGAAAAATTGTAAATTCTAATAGTCTAAAAGTCCCTTGCATAAATCAGATGAAAATGATATTCTTAGCTCTAATCTTACTTCAATTTGACGCTGATGATTGGTCTGGGTACCAAGTAAACTTTTCCAAAACTTTGCTTGCCCCTCAAGTTCTGCTTTGTCTTCTTTAAGCCTTTCTGGCGTTGGAACTTCTTCCTCAGATGGGATGACGGCGGTATCCAATCCGATGTTTCCTGGGAGGGTTAAACGCTGATCCTTTGGACCTAAGCACCCAAGATGTGGGTCCGGCCAAACTGTGTGTTTTTCTGAATCAAAATACAAAAAAAATTAAGTGTTGCTAAATACTTCATACAAATTACAAATATAACAACAAAAAAGTCTCACCCAATTGGCTATTTCCAAAAAGAAGTTGCTGGACATACGTATTCTTCCGTCGCCACCCTTGACTAGAATATTCTCTTGTATTCTCCTTCAGTGATCGTATTCCTTTTCCTAATGCTCCTAATTTAGCTGAATTACTTGCAAATAACTGCAAACAAAAACATTTCTGGCTGCGTTAAATTCAATATTATTCCATACTTCTGATATCTATCTGCTTCAGCGATCTAACCGCATTAAATTTTGTAATGATAATTCATATACGGTAAAACATACCCTATTGGCCATTTCTTCCTTTAATGCTATATTTTAATCAGGAAGAATTCGATAAACTTTTCTCAGTAGATTTACTTCGATCCAACTTGGGTGACCTCACCGTTTAAAGTCCAGATTCGCACTCTATTATTGTATTATTTATCTTGCTTGGATTTTAAATGACATTCACGGAACGAATTTATCACCAATCAAATCAACCGTTTCTGAATCAATTTCGTTATTTCGTCCTCCAGTCACCAGTCTTTTTTTGTTGGTTGGGTCATGGGACAGTTGGGTTTTATCCCGAATGTTTATACATTCTTCTTATTTATTTTGGTTAGTATACGCTTGCTGCACTGCACGCCACACTCCCAATCAATGCCAGAACTGCCGTGTATGTAGAATTCCAAGTTTTGAACTGTGAACTGATCCTTACTAAACTATAAATTTAGGTTTTAGGCCTCAAGTCTCAATTAGTAGACCATGAGCTACGAGTTAATGTGCAATTCCATTAACCATTAATCCACAATCATCATAATGGGCTATTTATGTATGTGTGATGGATGCCTGCCTTCAATTTGCTGTGTGCTAATGCGACGCCTGACTTTTGTGCTTGTGTTTTGAATCTTGAATGCAGTTACGCAGTCACTCTTAACAACTCCTACTGATTGACACTGACTGATCCTTAAACTGATAGTTTATAGTTGATAGTTGACACGTTGATGAGAGTATGAGAAGAGGCAGTGGACTTCAGTTTAGACTTACTTCCCAATTCACAATTTTAAGGAGTTCTTTACTCTCGGACCCAATGACTTGAATACAGAATAAAAACAAAAATACAAAAAAGTTAAATAAACAAATTCAGATAGAAAATAAATACGCAGTGGATAAAAAACAAGTGTGTCACTAAGGAAGGTGAATCTTGGCAAACTAGTTGAAATTGAAAGTACTAT
>JAQGAA010002370.1:0-12835 GCA_034696425.1 Isotoma viridis | reverse complement strand
TATTAAATGTCAGGATTATTATTATGTCATTACAACAACTTACAACATAATAATACGAACCGTCTTGATTTTTGATATCTTGGTACAAGTAGTAAATAGTAACGCATGGTGTATTTCAAATGAAATGTAACATATACTCTCGTGTATTTCGTATTAAAGACGTACCTAATTTGTGGGATCATTCATTGCATGACTTTGAGATTGAATCCATTTGACTCTGTTGCATATTATTACAGGCACATGAAATCTTCCAATAAGGTTGACTGACAATCAGCCAGTAGTAGTATTGCGACTTTGATATAGGTAATCATGTAATTTTTAAGTCAAGACTTGTGAACAGTTCAGTCACTACCACAGCGATGTATTTTTAAAGATCTTCTATTGTGTATCAGTGACACCTCAAGATTAGATTAGCAATAGCATGCAAATGAATATCATAATAATATAAATATATGTATAATAATATGATATGGTTGGAATTGATGTTACATAATTTATGTAATGCGATGAGCCCAAAGTCTTTGAAAGAAGTAAATATTATTATTATTTGTGTAGTTAGTATGAACTGTGAATTGATTGATGATAATGTTATCATAAGGATATATACAATTTGATATGGTATCATGAATGATTTATTATATGTTTCTTCAATTTGATCTCTTGTTTTGATTTTTGATCTTTGTGATGATTTGATATGATAAATAGTAAATCTTAAGAACTTAAGACTTTTTGATATTTATACTTGCAAGTGATACCGCTTTGGACGATAAGTATGGAAAAGGTTTAATTTTTACTTAAATAGATACTCGTGGTGGTTTGACTTGTGCATAATTCGCAATATATGTACGTAATTAAGTGTTGGAGATTTATTTATTTATGTTTCAGTAAATAAGGCCGAGTGCCGAGGATTATGTTTTTTTATTTTGCAAATTGACAACATAAACAAGCCACCACTCGTATTGGATTAACTTGGACATATGTAACTTGTCGCATTAATCAGTAGCCTAAATGCTAAAAAGCTATTAGAAATCCTCAAGCTGCTTGGGAACTGAATCTCCTGGCAGTTTTTTTGGCACTGCATGGTGATTTTTAAATGCTTGTTTCGCGTGTTTGATGTTCGATATGGATATAGAGTTTCTTTTGATTTTTTTTCCAAATACATGGTGGTATTTTGTATTGTTTGTGGAATTTTTTGGCTGCCGATGATACTGATACCGCAAATTTTTTTGAGATAGAGGAATGGTTTACCTTTACGGTTGGAAAGCATCGTGTAATATATCAAATGAGAAAAAATCTCTTGTTTTATCATTATGCAAAGTAAAATGCACTTTTTGAATATTTAAATGCATGTATTTATTACATGTTTTGATGTCAGGCTGGAATGCAAGTGTACAAAGTTACAGCGTCTAAAAAGCTACAATGTACAACAGGGGGTACTTATTATAGTACGTGGAACGAAACAACTTTAAGTTATATCACCCTATGAAAAGCATTTTGTTGAGGTTGATGAGGTCAACCAACGCTAACAGCTGTAAATGCCAATAAATATTGAACTGATAATTGTGAATAAGTATAAATGCTATTATTTTAGTGTGTGGTGTGCTGTTTTGTGGTGTGTGTATTATTCTAAAAATAAAAATTGGCTCATATAAATAAATAAGTAATCGATATTATGTATAAGCCACACTGCCTTGCCACCAGAGATGTTTTGAATCTGCTATTTTTTTAGTGTCGATTTTATTTTGAGAAAAAAGCTGATGGTTTTTGTCTGTTAGAGTCAGAAATGCACTATTATTTTTCTTTGTTGTCTAGTTTCGCTTTGAATTTCTAGTTTATTACTCTTTTAGACTAAAAATAGTCCTATTAGTTTAAATAAATTAACTTTAAGCCATCTAATTTCAAAAACATTATCCTTAGTTTTTAATGAACTTATTGAACTTTGTGTTGCTGATTTAAGCAAATATATGGCTGTTCGGATGAAGATGTTTTTTTGAAAGATTCTATTGACTGCTTAAAATATTTTTTTTAATGTTATTAGTAGTGTTTCCCAAGCAAGGTGTGCCTGCGGTTAAATTTTTTTTAGAAAATATTTTATTGGTATTTTATGTAATGAGATGATATTACAAAAACATCCGGTCAAAAAGTCGTCCAAGCTGCTGCGTGATGCGTAAAAAACATGCTAAGCGTTGCATAATGCTCTTATTTAAATTTGTTTGTCTCGATTTCCTATTCTTTATTATCTTTATCGACTAAAAGTAACTGATTTGGCATTGCGATGAGTATTTTACAATAGAATTTGAATAATTTAAAAATTGAATTCCTTATTTTATAGGAAACCATAAAATCTTTTATTGCATTTTTATTTTTTTGCATTCTCGTTTCCTAGTAGGTTGAGTCATGTCCTTATGTAGTAGTAGTAGGCTCTACTAGGTAGGAACTCTAGGAACTTGTTGTTCTCACCCTTGTCAATCAATACCCAACAAAGTGGAATAATTCTGTCATTTGATATCAGGAAAGAGATTGAATTTCGTAAAGGTAGGAGTATACCAACTGACTGTCTTTCTTGACAGTCTCCTCAGTGTGTGGTTACTTTTCTGTTCACTGTTAATTCAATTAAATAACTGAAGCAGTTACTTTTAAAGCAACTGCTTTGCAAATACTGCTGCACTTACGAGAATGCTAAAAAGGCCCTTTGGATTAGCTTCCTGCATTTTTTATTTTATTTTAATGGTAAAAACTTTTTCAGATGCATTATTATTTACTTATAGCTTGCAAGTTATGTGTTGGAAGGAATTGGAATCTAATGTGTAGTGTGTTGTAAAAGTTAGTATAGTACCCTTTTTAATGTCAATAGTAAAATAAACAGCAACGAGTAAGTGAGGTGACATATGCATGGATGCACGTCACTATTCGGTAATTGGATTGTCTCTGATGATGGCATAATATACTATATGGAAGTTCTTACTGGTAGCTCTTGATGAACTGATCTTGTTATATATCAGTTGCATTTCATTTCCTTGGGAAGTATTTAGTATTCAGATTGGGTGTCGGCTTTGGCTTGAAAATCAGTTAATTAATTGGTTACCCGTGTATTTATCGGTAAACCCAAGGACACCTCACCCCATGTGCAAGCAATAATAATAATGTTACATGTGCATTATATGAAGTGATGTAATTTGCATCTGATTCATTTTTCGATGTCGAAGTAGAATCTGAATTGTTGATGACCCATGCGGGGAAATTTCCATATCCATATAGCAATTTTGCTTTATCAATGGATTTGTAGATTCAGTATAGATCAAAAGGGTGTTACTTATTACATCTGTTTTATTATGTACTTTGTATTTTGTAGCTGTGGTCTTGGGTTGACATTGAAATTCGAGTTGACTTTATTACGTATTATTAATCCCGTGTCATGACAGTCATGAGGCTAGCTCGTGTCATATTTAAGGTTTTGTAAGTTTCAGTTAAATGAAATGAAAAATTAAGCTTTTTTATATTGTAAGCTGAAAAGAAACCAGAGGAAACAAAATTGGCGTATCTAGTTCAGCGTTGCGTTGTTTGAATCGTCTAGTCAATTTTTTAGTATATGAAATCCACAATATTTGAAACCTGTCTCTCTGGGCAAGGGTACTTAAAACCATATATGCAGATATTTTTTCTCTTAAAAACTGTGTGACATTAACAAAATGTAAATTTCTTATTCCTTCAACCCAGTGTGTGTTAATTATCAAGATTATTATCTTTTGTTTAGTTCACAACTCACAAGCCGCAAGAGAAGAAAAAACCTTATCTGTATACAGTTTAGTTTAGTTGTAAATTTGAAACGAAAAGCCTGAGGAGCTTTTTAAGTTTGTCTAAGTCGACATCGAGAGATGTAGTGTAATTTTTTTTATTGATAAAATAACGTATTATTATTATATGAATCGTGTAAAATGAGCCTAATGACTTTTTACCGTGTTCATTTTAACTACACGTGTATTATAAACCCTTTTAGTTTTAAATTTTAAAATATCAAACAGTAACAGTGAATACCTTTTGAAAAGTGCATTATATATGTTTTTCCTGCAATTCATTCATGTTTAAAAGTTTTAAAAGTGTCGAGATTATTAAATGTAATAAACCCCTAAGAGGAATAAAAAAAGCAAAATGAATGAGGTGGGGCAGCTCTGTACTAAAAACTACATCTGACTGCATAATAATGCATAAGGATGTCTGACTCTGACTATGAAAGTGTGATTATAGGATTATGAATCAGAAGAGATTATCATCACACTTCAATTTCAAACACTCCAAGAAACTAAAGGGAGATTACAGTAGTTTTGTAGAAGTAGTAGTTGTAGAATTTTCAGAGCTGATTTTGTATTTTGTGTATGCAGATATGCAAAGATGTAATTGAATGACAGGCATAATGACCCAGAAGTCATAAAATTACTTTAGCTTGTTAAGATGCATTTATCTTTGTGTTATTTAGCTCTTTTTTGATACGCCTTTCTTTCTTGAACTCTTTTACCTAGTGTACTATACAGTTTTCATTAGATACCTTACAAGAGAGGTATGAAAAAGTAGTGTGATGTGTTGTATCGTATTATTATTATTATTACGTTATATTTTATCTACTTTTTTTACATTCGAGTCAACTCTAAGGGCATGTTTGGCCATAAAGACAAGTAGACTTAGATAATGTAGATTTCACAAAGTACAAGTTACTTACTTTTTAGTTAACAACTCAGGACTTAACTGTATGTATTTTTTTGTATTTATGTCTATGTGTGTGCGTTACTTTAAGGTATTAAACTTCTTAATAAACGAATGATATGGCACACAGAATCTCTTTGAAGTCCCTGCATGCGTTCTGGTAAAAAGTAAAGTCATTCGTCTTCCGCCGGCTCCATAGGATTTGTGTTTACTTTAAAATTTCTGTTAAAAATTAAATGATGCATAATTTTAGGTTTTGACATAGCAAAACATTTTTAGAGCTATTTTCAGACTAGCCCAGGATTTAAAAAAGTTGATGATCACATTATTGTTAAATATATGAATATAAACTAAAGAAACAGGATTCAAAGCAGGGCTATTTTAATTCGATGCAAATGAATGGCAACTGGGGATGTCAATGTGTATGCATAACTTAAAAAGTACTTGGCACGTTTTACAATAAAAAATTATTGAAGGTTGAAATTATAATCAGTGCTCTTTCTCTAGTATGGAAATAGCGTAGCAATTGTATTAGTACTGGGAGAGATAGTTTTGAAAAATATTTTGATAGTTTTTTTATCAGAAATTTTATTAGATAAATTCACATAAAAATGTAAGCAAAATTTGTCTAAGCATTTTCTGCTTGTGCAGTATACAGATACACATACATGCAGTTTTGTGTGATTTTCCCAAGTTAATAGTAGTATGAGTATAATATTATTGTTGTTTTGTAATTAAGGCCGTATTCATTATATCATGTGGAAAATGATGCGATCACACCGACCGACTATTATTACCAGTACTATTTTTTGCTAGTAAGTAGTAAGTTGTTTATGCATTTTGCGTTTTCACATTCAACAATAAAGCGTATGATTATGAATGATGGGAACTTTTTATTTTTCAGGTAGAATTAGCATCAATTCAATATTTAACAGTATTAGTAGTATATATAGTCTCTCTGTCTGTCAAGTATATAAGTTTAGTTGAATAACTGTTAAAATCTTCTCACAATCTAGATTCTTAAGTAGTCAAGTGCAGAGAAGAGTGTGATTTTTGCTAGTGCTTGACTCCTTGGTATAAGTATTATGATATACAATACAAATGGGACAAGGATGACTCCGGTAAACTCATCAGAAAGGTAGTTCTCTGAAACTAAAAACACGTTGTGAGTAATACGGCACTTTCACATTAATGATTCGGAACAATTTTTTCTCCCTGTATTAGTTTCAAGAAGCTCTCTTTTGAATCAAGAAAGACTATTGAAAAGTGTGTAACATCATATCATGCATAATATAAAACCTTATACACAGTTAAGGAAAATCCTTTTGAAGGTTCTTAACACCACCACCGATTTTATAATAATAATAATAAAAAACTATAAAGAATGAGCTTTGACTTGGAAAGATTCTTTAAGAAGTGACTACTATTACTAACTAACTAACTGTGAGGAGTTATTATGTATCAAGTTACAAGTATCAAGCTAAGAGAAGCTACACCTAGCTTATTTATTGCTATTTGCTTATTGCAATACAACGAGCACTTCACTAACTACACAGTGATTATAATGAAATATTAGTATAAAGCTACCAAGAAAGAGGCAAGACATGGCAGGGTGATGTGTATAATTTGTAAGACTTCTTAGGATTTTATATCGTCACACAATATGCATAAATATTTAACAAAGAATAAGAAGCATATAGTAATATAAAATACAATACATAATAATAAGGTAATATCATGTAAAAGGAAACTATAATATAAGCAACTAGTAATTAAAATTAACTTAATCTTGAGTCTTAAGTGAAATTAATCCGTTATGATTCATGGCCTTTTGCTTATTGTGGGCTAAATAGAATAGAATTTAATTTTCCAGCAGAAAGGATAACCTTACTTAAGTCTTTTAATGGCTTATATGAACTGAGTTAATTTTGAGTGTATTAATAAACAAACCGGGCTACATTTTAAAATGTGATTAATTAATAATGTTCAACAACAAGATTGATAGACATTTTCCAGATTTAATTTCTGATTAATTTATTAGCAACTCTAGAAGAAATGTTAATTTAAATTTAATTAAAAATTCTGAAGATTCTAAGAGTTTTGGGAGCAGAAATAGTTACATTGTGTATATAAGACCGGAAAATATTAAGTTATTATTTAAGATTATAACATGACATGATAATATGACACATCCTTAAGTTTGTTGATACTATCTTTGTACTTACTCTTACGAACACCAAGTTTGTTGATTACATTTCTTTATTAGTTTAATCAACGAGGCAAGAGGCTTATAAAATAGTATAATAATATATGAAGGCTTATAGTGTCAAGAAGGAAATTAATACTTTAAAAATAATTTAATAACTTAAATTAATAAAAATATTGCAAACTATAGAAAAACTCTTTTTTAAAAGTAGATGGAATTATTGCTAAAAATAGCAATGCTTATTGATTTTTTCAATGACGCAAAATTATGACAAAGTTGTAACCCATGTAGAGTAGCTAACGTAGAGTTTCTTTGCAACATTTTTACTCAAGATTTTTTATTATTTTCTACCTTCTCAAAAAGGAAAGCAACTGGATTTTAATAATTAGTAATTAGCAAACTTTAATTTCAGTTAGTTGATTACTGTCAAGTAAAGTATTTTGCATTGTAATTATAAGTTAATAAATCATTGCCTAAATTATATTTAATATTTATTATAGGAGAACATCTTAAAAATGGTAATGTATATTTATTCTCTTTCATGATGACGTATTAAAAAATAAACTATGTAGATTGATTTGTAGTTTTCCAAAGTTAATTGTTTACTACACGAAAACTCTTAAGTAAGAAGAAAGGTATATAACCGAGTTTAATAGGATGTTGGGAAATGCGTGTGTATGCACTCTTCTACATTTATTAGCAGAGAGATTGCATTTGCAAATTTAAAAAAAAGTTGTAATTTGTTGTATATCTGACTGCCAAGATAGAATTAATCACAATATAAATGAAGAAACCTTTCATTTTTAACTTTTACACACACTCAACTCTTAATAGTTTTACTTTTCAATAACAAATCAATTAAAATAGGTGTAACCTGTCTATCTGCATTCTCTTGTCCAAAATCGAAAAGAAAAAATCTTTTCTGTATGATCTACTACAATCACTCACATCATCAAATACTCGACATTCAACACTACTGATCACTTTTTAAATGTATGCATGTAAGATGTAAGTACCTCCCAGGTGCTGCTGGTGGTGAGCTGATCTCTTATCAGTTAAGTCCATACCATTAATTATTGTGACGATGCTATATAACTCTGTCTATACGAACGTCTAGATATTTAGATAATTATTATTTTGAATAGATTGGATTTAATTCAAAATTAATTTATTTTCTATCTCAACACAAGCGTATCAGTAGTGCTAGCAGTGTTTAAAAAATAAGTAGGCAAGGCTATAGTCGGTCGTGATTTTCCTTTCAGTAGTAGTAACGTTAGTGTTATTTGTGCTATAAGTAGATCTATGGAAAGTAACAATATGTCATCGCTATATATGTATGTTGCCTTGTATAATACAACTTAAAAATGAACTTTTCCATATGATCTTTTACAACACACAGCAGGATTGAATAAATTTTTAGGAATTTTTTATCATAAAATTATAGATTCACACATTTTGGTACAATTTGCAAATTTAAGAAACAACTCTGCTAACACGATTCTTGTTGCTTGTTGATGTTCCTTACCTAGAAGCATATTGAAAGTCATCATAAGTGTTAGAGGAGAATCACGAAATTCGTTGAGATTTATTATACTCACAGAATTTAAAAAATTCTTCAAATCCTTTCTTATATAAAGAGTTGAAGCGTTCAATAAGGAAAAAGAGAACGATTGTTTAGTTTAAAGATTTGTGTACATGAATATATAGTGTGTTATAGTAAGTTGGTATTCGTATTAAAATTATATATATATATATATTTTAACAACAATCAAATGTTGGTTATAATAGCGCATTCCATATATTATAATACATCCTAAAGAGAATTTAGTTTTTAGTCATACACCCAAGAGAAGTAAGAAGAAAAAACAGGATTAAAGTTGTTTATTGTATGTGGGTTTATTTGATGCCGTTTTTTATTACTTGGTGTGCTACATTGTATCGTGAAATATATTTTACTTGACATTAAAATAATACATGTTACCGTAGCTTGAAGTTTTATTATTTTGTTGTACTTTTATGTATATGTATGAACGGTGATACGTAAGAAATTCGTAAGTTAAGTATATGATGGTGATGGTGGTTCTAGTAAGTATCATCATCATCCACACATAATTTCACTTGTAAATCAAGTTTTACCTATATATTTTTTGTGTATTTTATTATTACTATTATTTTGCAAAGTTTCTGTCTTAATACAATTGTCTTTGTAAATTTGGTGTAAAGCCACAGGTTGGTTTTCAGTAGAATGTTAAACACACTCAATTCCAATCTTCTTATGAAAGTTTCGCTTTTTCTCTATTTGTCTAATATATGGTTTGATTATAGGAAGATGAGGAAAGTGTATGGTCTTAGATGCACTATTGTATAATAATGGGGAAAAAATGCAAGATGAAATTACTCAGAAAACTGAAAGTTTAAGGTAAAAGGTCAATTTTAGTTAGCGAGTGCCGTGTCGAGGTTCAAATGTAATTTTGAGAGTTAATTTAATAAATTTTATGTGTATTTGCAAAAGATAGCTTTCATTAGCATGATTCTGTGTACATTGTAGTGTGTGTACTGTATGGGGACTGTGTATTTTAAGCAATTAATGTAGTTATAGGTTAGATAGGTGAAAAGGCGAATGTAATGTAATGAATGTGACTATCGGATAAATAAAGTAAAAGTTTTTTTTAATTATTATTAATGTAGTGGGAGTTACATTACATTTTTGCATTACTATGCGGAATGATGTGCATTATTCTGTCATCTTCATCTTCGTGGGGGTGGTGGTAGTAGAAAGTGATGTGCAAAGATGCATTTTTACAATTAGACTTATATGCATGATGTGATGTGATACTCGAATAGAGTAAATGTATTACATTATTTATTTGAAAGTCAGTCTGACATGACTTGAGACACTTGAGAGTTAGTTGATCTTGTTTCAGTTTTTCAATGAAAGTCAAAAGTATCTAGGTTAGAGACATCCATTGTTGATTGTTGTTTTATATTACAGACGTATTTCAAATTTTCTTTATATGTACGCCTGTCTGCCCCACCAACAACGTGTCGAGCACTTACAAATTACGAGTAAAGTAAAAACCACGAGAACCATTTTGCATGGTTTAGATGGATGGTTTGTTTGCACCCACAAAGAAAATTACTTATTACACATACTGTTATTATCTTTGATTATCTGTTAGATTTGGGAATTGTGATGTTGATGGTGGTAGACTAGGTCTAGCTGGTATCTTGTTTTAATTGTTGTATGATTCTTTTTGTTATTGGTTGATGATTGATCCTATAGCTTTCTTAGAAAGGTGCAGTCTGATCGGCTCTGATGGTTTAGGCGTTAGACTGATAGATGCAGAGACGTAAGAATGCTAGGAATAAATTTTTTATGTTTTATGACTTGACTGTTTTAAGCAAATTTTAAAAATGCGTGTAGATTGTGGATAGCTAAAGCAATAATTTTAAGTAGAAACGCTCAGCTGACAGAATCTAGAACTTGCTAATAAAAATTATAATATTATGGACATACTTTGAGACTTTGACAAAAACTAAGAATAAAAACTTTAAGCCATAAATTAATATGTCAATTCTGCAATTTTTGTATAAATTGCCAGCAATATTATGGTATGGAGTTCATAATAAACAATAAAGTAAAACCAAAACCGATAACATAGCAATTAAATGAGCATAAAACTATAAAATAAATGTTCTTTCGACATGGACAAAGATGACAGGAGTAAGGAGTCATAAAAATTTAAAAGAAAACAAGATTATTGACTTATTGTGTAATCAATAGTCTCAACTGTTGACTTTATTGTTAAAATAATGTTTATTTAGTTGTCTATTGAAATTGTATAATTGTATACGTATGTATAATAATGTGTGTGTGTTTGCGTGATTGTGCAATAATAAAACATTTATTTATCTTAACTATGAAACCCTGATCGAATTTTTGTGATAAGATATCTGACAGCAGGGTAGCAGCTAGCAGCAGTAGTAGTGATGACTTCAGAGTTCATGGTTAGTTTACTTTTTTCTTACCGATTGGTAAATTGCTTTCAACTGTCACGAAACTTTTGTCAAGTTATTACTTTTTATGATTTTTACGTGATGGAGTATGTGACTTTCTTTGTTTTTTAATTTGCAAGGTAATTATATTAGTACTATAAGTTTGTATCGTGTCCCTGATGTTCCTTGAATGCAAAGACTATAGTCAAAGAAGAAAATGCAGTAGTTATTGACGCTGAGTAAATGCAATTTTGCAAAATAATGCAACTCGTGTCATATTATGAGTGTTAAGTATACAAAAGTATTTCGCAAGGTTTATTTGGTTTGTGGCCGAGGTTTTTTTACTTGAGGGTATATAATGGCTTTTTTTTATTATTGGCGTGTGAGGTTTAAAGTTTTAATTGTTTCTCGAGTGAAAATTAAGTTTTAAGTAGGGGTTCTGAAAAGTTTAGTGAATCGTGATGCGAATCTTGCGTAAAAATGTTTACTAACTAGTTTTCTTTCCGAAGAAAAAATATTAAGGGTTTCAGAAAGAAGTATGAAATGTGGATACTGATAATTAAACGTATTATAATAAATTATAAAATGGTTTGGCTGTACTCTCAATTATTTATCTCATCAGGCTACAGCTCCGTAAAACTTAGATTGATTTCCAAATCAGTGGGAGTAATAATACACATCACTTGTAAAAAAAATTAAGTAATTTCTTTTAGAATCCTGCATGGACGCAACTAGCAATAAAAGCAAATCGGTTATTTATAAACGTAGGGGAACTTATCATTAAGTTGACATTGATATGATATGAGCATTTTAATATTTTTAGTATTTAAAAGCAATTCGATGCACATAAAGCATTGATGTTGAAAGTACTTGATTATGTCACTCATTACACAAGTAAAATTGATAATGATAAAAGTTGGATGTACATAAAAGCCATGATTACGTAGAAATAGTTTGTCCAACAGATATTATAGTTTGCCTATCATATTTGCTTATTGCATGAAGTTTGTCATCCCAAATTTAAACTTTGTTTCAAACTTCCGGTGTAGTTGGACAACAAAGAAACAAAAACCTGATTGATGATGCTTACTAATCGGTATAATAACCGTATGACAAATTAGTACTTTTTAGTACTAATCAAGTAATTATTATTCGTTTTGCGGCATAACTCTTTGATAAAATTTGAATAGTTTGTAGCAGGATGTCCCTCTTTCTCTCTCTAAACCGAAAGGCAATTAATCTGCCGAGTGCCGACTTTGAAATTGTTTTTTGTAATACTTTAAAAAAAATTTTACAGCAACATATTATCTATATAGCCCTTTTGCATGCATAAAATAAAAAGGCGATGAAATGAAAAAGATGCTAATTGAAACTGCTATTACTCAACTTGTAAAAATATGCATGATGTTGATGTATTCGTGTAACAACTTGAATGTATGTGTAGTAAATGTCAAACCTATTACTCATGGTCATTGTTATTGGCTATTGTCATTTAATCAAACAACTTTCTTACTTTGTAATTTGCACTCGTCACTTTACCACTGTGATAATACCACAACTACCATTACCATTTAATTTCTTTGGTAAGCTAATAGTCTCTGTGCTAATTTTAAGTGTTCCAGATTTCAACTGTATCCTGCAACAACACATAAATTTATAAGAGTGAGTAGAGTAGAAGTTGGTTTTTTATTACACTACTACTATTACTTTTACTACGCACTCACTAACTACTGCACAATCTTTAATAGGAATTATTATTACTAACATAAAATGGTTAGACTGACCATCTTGAAGCAATAATACCTGTTGAGTTGCTCGTTAATGGTTAGCATGGTCTTACATGATTATGAATTTATGTATTTATGATCATCATACAGTGGTCACAGAGTCACAGTCACATCTCAGCACGTATCAGGAAAGGATAAACCCAGGGGG
>JAQGAA010002369.1:0-12837 GCA_034696425.1 Isotoma viridis | reverse complement strand
ACTAGTCAGTCTTAATTGATCTTTCCTTTCCTTCGGAGACCCTTGTGACATTGATACCTCGACACTGGTGTCAAATTAAGGCTTTATAATGACGATGATGATAGTTTGCTCCTACAACTACTTGAGTAGGGATTAAATCATGGCAATTTATTTAAAATTAGGATTTTAAATTTGGAAAACAAGTTTTGCTTTACATTTAAATAAAACGGAAACGTTTACTGGTTTTTTACAAAACAATGTTAAATGTTTAACAACCTTTGGAATTTATTTTACTTAAATAAATACCTAAATGTATTAATTTGAAATAGGTAAATACTGAAATAGCGAAATTAGCTGTTTGGACCTTCGACCCTGAAGTCAAAAACTGAAATTCGAAAACCCACAAGGTGTTTTTTAAATGTTCGCCTCGGCGAAACATTTTTTTAAGCAAAGTCATTTGGACAAAACGTTTATTCTTCAAAGTCTGTTGGGCAAAAAAAAACGCATCAAAATATTAAATAATGAACGGTTCTATGTATATGTTTTTAAAAAATAAGCCAATGGCATTAATTAATCTTCGAGTATCATGCGCACATGGATGATTTTATCTGAACATTTTCGATGATACGAACAAACGATAAACTACCCAGCATTTTGATTTGGTTTTTAAACTCAATAAAATTTTTATGAGACTGTAGTCCCATAACTCAATAAACAACTCATGTTGCAAAATTGTTGAAATGACAAAAAATGGCTTTCGTCAAAGTGGCTAATGACAAAAAAAGGTTTTCGTCCAAAAGACTCCAAAATTTTGTCTGAATGGTCTTCGTCCAACTGAACGCACCCCGAATTTTCAAATTGAATTAAAAATTTCAAAGATAAAATTAATTATTAGTTCATAAAATTTTAAAGGAGATCAGTTCATGTAAATGTGAATGTTGCTTATAACAATACTTCAATTTACTGAAAAAATCCCTTGTGAATTCAAAATCTAATCCTATTAAATAATTTAATTTGAAAGTTCCAACAAACTGTTAATAATTAGCTATATCTGTACTTTTGTCTAATTAATCATCAAGCGTTCGTCCAAAAGCTAACAAAAATCTTTCATATGCTGAACCCCTGCCAAAGAATAGGTTGGGTGAAAAGGGCCTGCTTGCTCTACAAATAATCTGATGCTTATCAAAAACTATTCCTATTCGAAAGTTGTGACAAATAGACTCAAAAGGCTTTCTACATAATGGACATTCCCCCTTCACTTTTGACCATTCTAAAAGACACTCAAAGCAAAACAAGTGTTGACAAATGTCACCCTGACTTTTACTCACTACGTCTCCCAGACAAATTCCACATTTTTCTGTTTCCTCACATGTAACAACTTGAGATTGTGAAATCACTTCATCCTCTGTAGTTGACCTTTGACACTCTAGAAAACCTTCGGACTTCTGCTCTTCCGCTGAGTTCACAACATGATGACTTGACAATGACGATGCTGGTTCTTCTTCACGTGCCACAGGAGATAATGGAAACTCAGCCTGGTTCTCTTCAGCAGACATTGTCTCTTTCAATATTACTGGACGTTGCGGTTTTCAAATAATTCGTTGCTTTTTCTTCAAAGTATTGAATCTAAAAACTATAAAAGTACACTTTTAATTTGTTTGTCATTTAATACACCGTTTAGGTTTGGCTACCCGGGTTTTTATTTTAACATGTTTTAAAAAAAATTAATTTATCTAAAAATACAATGAAAAAGAGATACAGTTTAAATTCTGCTTATACCGGAGTTTTAAAGATATTTTTAAATTATTATATTATAATAATATTCATTTGTTTAGCTTAACTTCCTTAATGCTTAAAGGATTAAACTATTAATTTAATTCCCAATCTCAATCAATCACCCTCTTTCAGAAAAATGCACAAAAATTAAAAATTCATAAATTTATGCGCACACTCATTGTAATTACTACATTTAAATTAATAATTAACAAAAAACTTTCTCAAGTATTTTCAATTAAACCCTAAATATGGCTAAAAATGTCATTGCTTTCTAATTCACTAAAACTTAAGAAAAAAAGTGGATGATAAAAAATTGTGATTATAAAAATTTAGACTATCAAAATATTCAGCTTCAAAGATTACAAATTAGAAAATTATAATTCCAAAAAATATAGATTAATTATTCTGGTGGATCCTAGACATTTGTACATTCTTGTCATGTGAAAGCAAAAGATGCAAATTGTTAAAAGTTGTTGTAGTTGGGTTCGTCCCTTAGAGCTGATGCGGGGGTTATAGCTAAATACGACATTTGGTACGGTAGACAATCTTTACTGGATCTTCTCTCTCGTGTAAATAAATTCTTATTCATTTAGTAAAGGAGTCTCTAGGTAACTTAAATGTAACATACCGTAAATTTAGTGTTCCAGAGAAAAGCGCAAAGCGTTTTGCACTTAATTCAATTATTACTAGAGGGAATTCGAATAACTAAAGGGTGTAACTTTAACGCTGCTGTGGTCTGCAGGGTTTTCATTTTAAGAATCACCAAACTTGGCTTCACTTCTCACAAAAATCTTGGGGTTGCTGGTTGTGCATTCTGGAGTAATTCTCACATTTCCTGGAGTTTGTTTCCAGCAATTCCAGTAAAAATTGTGCCGATTGGGTTTGTACCTTCAAACAAGGTTCTCAACGTTTGGCCAAGCTTCGCGTAACTTTTCATCTGTTTTTTGAAATCTTTACCTTGGACAAAGAATAACATCTCCACACTTGCCCAAAATGCCAAAAATTTCATTACCAGTTTCAGTACCGCCGGTAAGGTTTCTTCCATTTCATTTTCTTTTTACATAATTTGGAATAATTTTTATAATTTGCATGAAAATCACAGAAGGTTCCAAAGATTCTGAAGTTTTCTAAGCCTAACCCTATAAGCCCACGAGAGACAGAACCATTAGAAAATAAACAGGAAACAGCAAGATCTCCCAGGAATAAAACGGGGATTCCGCAATACTTCCTTGATCGAGCTCACATAATGAATTCACAGAATTTGTACAATTACTACAGCTTACCCAGAGCAGTGAGATGCAATCCTCCAATAAGATGTCCGAAATGCGCCAGAAACAAAGAAAGACCCGTTTCCCCTTGGCGTTTACTCGATAAGCTAAACCCAGAAAAGTCTTACTACTGCAGAGAAAATGACAAAAAGCCCAAATGCCTTGACCAAACGCCTAACGTGGAATGTGAGACATTCGGAAGAGACAGAGTTTGCATGAAGAGTTCAACTCGAGAAACATTCTTGGGTTATAAATTGAACAAAGACTGGACGAGGCCATGTAATGATGCTGTTGAAGACTGCTCTGCCAAACAACAACAATCAACTTCAACTGGCGAGCAACCGGCTCATCCGGGACGTTTAAGAGGATTTTCCATATCCGCCCGGGTTAAGACTCAAAGAAGTGTGCCCCAAGGCGGACCCTTAGAAAGGTAAATAAGTGCCAGGGTTTGCTATCCCGGGTTTTTTGGGTCGGAGTTTTCTTGGGTTTTTTCCTGGTACTGCTCAAAGGACATTTAATCTGTAAAACATTAACATGATAAAAAATGGGTAGGTCAAAGCTTTCGTACTACCAGAACGTGATGTGGGATCGTCATGTTATCCGAGGTATGAAAAAAGTGGGTACACCAAGGATCCGGTTGCTTGAAAAAATCCCAAGCTTCAAGGTATTAAATGTTTCTACCATCTTTATGTTTTTTCAATTCGAAATCCTAAATACAAATGCTTTATTTTACAGGATTTACAACAAGCGAAAAATACACTTTTGATCAGAAAAGGCTACCCGACACCCGTACTCCCTCCACCGATTCCTTTTCAATGGAAACCCCCAAAGACAACCAAACCATCAAAGCAAAAGCAAAGCACTCGATGCGGAAGAACCGACACTCTCCGTGGAATTCTTAAAGTTAACCAACGAGGAAAGCGCACTCGACGTAAAACGCCTCCTCTGAAACCTGGAACAGCGCACTTGAAAATGCAAACCGAATTATACATTTATAATATTCCTGATGATCGACTAATTTATCATAAAGTAATGCCAGTACATAGTAATTCTTAATTAATTAATTAATTAATTAATCAATGCAGTTTAATCAATTCCACATTTTCCATTAGGAAATTCAAACTGATTCCTTCCACGAACTGTCAATGGACGTTGTAACCAAAAGATGCGGATTTAAACTGCGTAACATGGAAGAAAAATCAACTCAAATAAAGTTAGTTCCACTGGATAACTTTAATGAATGTTTAGACTCATTAGTCACATCGCTTATCGACGCTGTTATCCTTCAGGTAATCACTTATCATCATGATATCCTTGAATTCCCTTTAAATTTCTAATTCTCTTTTTACCAGGCCCATTCCGAATTATACGACGAGTTGGAATTGGCGTCACTCAAGCTACAAAAGGAAATCCACGAAGAAAACATTCAACGCAGACAACCCGGCATCCAAAGAGACAGAATGCGCTTGCAGAAAATAAACGATGAAAGAATACGACAAATACAAGAAAGCATTAACAAGAAAAAGAAAGCGCAGCTGAATGAAATTACTCTTAGCACTCGTAAAGACTACGGCGTCATTCTCTACGATTACATCAAACTCCATTTCTGTCAAAAATGGCTCAATCCTTTGGTACACGATGCGATTCTTCTTACGGATACTGCTTGCCACATTTTAGACGGTAAGACGACATCCGACATTTCCTATTTGTGCAACGCTGTTTGCAGGGTCTGCTACCCCGGGTTTTTTTCTATCCCTAAAAAATCCAAAAAACAACCCTAAAAACGTCTAAAAACCCAAAAAATTTCTGAGTTCTTGGGTATTTTAGTTAAAAAACCCCGGGTTTGTTGATTCCTATTTCCATTCTTAATAAATCTAATTCTAAATTTTTATAAAAAACAATTCAGATTGCATTGATGAAAGTCTAAATTACCGTGAGTCAGAATACGCTCGGCAGGTAATGATCGAAGCATTAGGATACGATCCTTGGGGCGGAAATCCAAATGACGCCTATGGGGAAGACTATGTCTATGAAACTCAACCTGAAATGGATGACAACGAATACTACGAACTCGTTGGAAAGTACAAGTACAGTCTCAATGATCCATGGTCACCTGACGAAGAAGAGAGATCGGACAGCAATGAGACTGAAGAGAAGCCACTTGCAGTACCACCGCCAACTCCCTCACTCCCTAACATTCCCCCCATAGACCAAGAAAAGGAAAAAGATCCAGAGTAATTGTTGTATTGTAATTATCAAATATCTAACTGGGCTTAAGATATATGTAATTTGCAGCGAATCCCTGTAAGTTATTCCCGTAAACATCATGCCAATAATGATAAAGATAAGATGAAATATAAAACCAAATGTTTGCACTGACAAGCATTTTGTGTATTTAAATAAAAAAGCGTACGATTATCATAAACTGGAATTATTTCACAAAACCTTGACTATCCTTATTTATAAATGATTTAAATATAAAATATCACAAGGAATTTGAAACAGACGTGTAATATTTCAAATCAAATTTAAAACCGATGCCTCCCACATAATTATGTTGTTTTTTGAAGTTTTTCACAATTCCTTGAGTGAAACTGTGTACAACTGCAATGTCATTTAGAAAATATGATAATTATTATCATTAATGTTTCAGTTGGGGTATTTTACTCTAATTTCTTCACTTTTAAAACGTAACTCGGTATCCGAAAAATATATTCGTTCACCCTTAAAAAAGATAAAGATTTTAAAGATTTTTCATCTTATCACTTTATCTACAGTTATGTCATTTGTACTGATTCAACTGATTGTACTCATTGGAGTCACAACTATCCATTGACTCCTTGTTATTCAAGTGTTTTTCAGAATATTTTTTCGACCTTTGACACAATCTAGAAAATAAATCTCAAAAATATCATAATGAACGAAAATGGTTTCCTTACTTCACTGTCACGATGTCATGGACGGACCGAATATGGACAAAAATATATGGACAGTATCATAATATATGGACACACTTTTACATATACAAATGTGGACAGTAAAAATGAAGGACAGATAGATATAAGTACACATGGACTGGCTACAGTAGTAAAATGATATGTGAATCGAAGGCATATATCGAATGATATGTTAGTTTCAGTTTAGTTAGCATTGAAAATAGAATTTTCCTCCATCTCCCAAGAGACACACCACCACGTACAAAGACAACCGGAACAAAGAAATACAGAAATCAGTGAACAAACCATTTTCCATATATTATTCGAATTGTCCACATCGTTGACCATCATCATCGACATCGTTGTCCCTTTTTATTATGCCCGGCATCCGTTTCCTTAAAATACGTTTTCTTAGCTAAGGAAAGACTAGAAAATTTGCATCATTTTTAGCAACTACATACAATTTCCAATCTAGCAGATACAGCAATATCTCTCTTTATACATAAATTTCCAAGTTGGCTCTAGCTTTAATTTTACGTTTTTTAATAAGAGCTTTGCTTATCAATTCTTCATTTAAAATGCAATTTAATGAAACAATCAAAGAACTCCAAATAGGATTTACCTATGCACAGTCCTTCGTTTTGAATTGTGGTATGGGTCTTACTCTTAATTGTTAATGATTCTTCAAATAGTCTGTCTGTGCTAATATCGTTTTCTGATAGTTCCTTAATTAATGGAATAAGTAAAGAACTCAAAATTTATTTCCTTTCCTATTCGCCTCTGGAATGGGTTTTGTTAATTTTAATGCTTTCGTCAAATTAAATAACTTCGGGTGAAATACATTCGTATCACAGCATATGATACCAGCACTGCAAATCTAACTTGAAATGAAATAACCGTCGATAGCATAGCTCAAAATTGACCCTTTAAATCTTTAATGTAATGAAAATACAGCCTATTATTAAAGATAAAGGCAATGTACTGATTTTAAATTTATATAAACTAAAAGACAATTCACACATTAATTGCCTTTAAGCAAAAGAAATAGTTATTTCCAAGATAGAGTTCCAAACCTGTTTCAAATTACCCAATCTGCATTATGTAAAAGCATAAGTTTAATACATACTCAATTATAGCTATTTGGGACACAGCCTTTATATTCAATATTGAAAGTCAAAAGAGTATATCGTGCCAAAACCAAAGTGCCATAACGGATTTGAAATAACCAAACAACTAAATTTCAAAAATCTTCTAATTTGAATTCGAACATGCCGGACAACGCTAAATTTTTCCCATTTCAGTCATCAGTACAAATAAAAAAGAGTCTGGCAGTTTAATAACTATTGCATCCTTTTTTCGAAGCTCCCGAAAACCACACAAAAATACAAAAATGCTTAAAAACCTATATCGTGCTTTTTCATTTATTCAAAATAAATTCACAATCAGCCGGAATTTCAAACCCACATCTTATAAGTCAATTATTAACCTAACTTTAAAAATGTGCACTAAATGTCGTGCTTTTGGAATGGAAATTAAAGATTCCAAATTGGTTTCTTCAAAGAATAAAAAATCCTTTAAAATTCTCCAAACTATTTCGCTTGTTGCATACATCAATCATATTATTTACAGTTCCTACTCCCTTTTTAAATTACACTTAAACAACAAACTGCCATTGTGGATGCCTTTAGTTTATCCAGTTTTTCTCATAATCTACATTTTGCCCCTTCTTTGCTTTGTTGTAATCTTAAGAAAAAAAGAAAATGTAATTAACCTTGTTAATTACTCCATTCAAGGTGAAACCAAAGTGTTTGAACAAAGAGGTAATTAAAAAACCTTAATCACTTATTTTAAGTGTGATTGCAAGTCCCTGTGGCAAATTCCAACTTGGCAAAATAAAAATTGTAATTTTGCAAACTCAAAAAATAAAAAAAAGGTAAAATGGACAAATCTAAAAGAAACATTTTTTTGATGATTTTTATGACTTTTTTGCCAAAGTGTAAAATATTTTAAACTTCTCTAAAAGTCAGCAATCTTTTTTATTTTGCCAAGTTGACTTCTGCCACAGTGGTCGCATACCTTTTAGTTTATCCCCGGGTATCCTATGCTTTTTTTCACAGGATCTTGGAATTACGTGAATTTAGAAGAATTCGTTGAATGTATGGCTGGAGTTTGGACTCTTTTAATTCTTCCACCCTGCATGGCTATCTTCACGGTGTTTCAACCCTGCATGCCATTTTCCATTTGGGCTTCTCTACTCCAATGTGATGAAAAAGGACAATTGATAAATTCCAACTCATTCATTCTTATCTTGGTTGGTCTTTCTGCGGGATATTTTTGGTGGACTATTGTAGCCATTGTTGTATTCGTACTAATTAATGGAATACTGCATCCGGCAATTATCCTCGACATTTCTTTAAATCTCATTCAACGGTAACACGGACTTCTTTTGAGATTTTTAGCGCACTAATTTACCTAAAACTCCCACTACACTCACTTAATATTATATCAAAACTTTAGAAATGTTAGTTTCGAAATGTAACCAATCCAACTTTCTTTCCGTCAAGCACGGTACTACAAACTCAGGGTGTTTTATCTAAAAAAAACCCAAACCCCAGGGTTTTTAAGGTTTTTTTGAGCTCTTTAAAATCTAGAAACCCAATTAAACTCATTGAATTCTATCAAAATCTTACAAAGGCACTTTTTTCAGAATGTAATGGAAGAAACTGATCATTTCGTTCCTTCTAAATTTCAGATCCGATTGCAAAACAAAATCCGAAATGGAAAAACTTGCTTCAGACTACAGAAAAATCCAAAACCACGGAAATCTCTTAAATTCGTGTTGGAAATCTGTTCTAATGCCATTACTAATGTCTTTATGGGTTGCTTGTGAAACTTGGTGTATTTTTGTAACTTTATCAAAAAACCTCTCGTTTGAACTGAATGTCCTGATTACCAAGTATTTGTACCAACGTGCAAAATTGATATTGGAAAGACATTTAAATAAAGGCAATCAAATCAAATCAAATCAAATCAGATTGGAATCACAGCTGTGGATGGAGTCCTTATAATTCACGTATTTTTCAAAATACTTTCTAAGCCTTTGACTCAATCTACAAATTTAATTTCAAACTGGAAATATCCCAATAATATTCATAAAACAAAATGGTTTCATCGATTTGTTAAATCCTGTAGAGAAATACAAATTTACATTGGGAGTGTGAATTATTTTGATTCTCTTACTTCACTAGTTCTCTGGCAATTTTGTGTTAATAATGCTATCAGTTTGATTCTTCTTGAGTTTTAAAAACTAATTTAAGTTAGAATTAGCATCGATTGAAGCATTTAGCTCTATAGTTTCACTTTGTTTTGCAAAATGTGAAATTTGCTAAAAAATGTATTTGTTTTTGGCTCTTAAAATTGAGAAGCAATTATAAAATCCTTTAATTTGCCATTGCCAAATACATTTTTAAGAATACCGCAACGCAATAAATCCCGAATCAAGCCAATTAAATTGTTTGGAGCTTACAATTTAGAGTAAACCTAATCTTGCTTCTCTTTAAATAATTACAAAATAAAAAACTCGAAAGCCTGGGAACTTACTTAATTGTACAGTTTGCAGTTAACTCAATTATTTTTAATTGTACGCCGTTAATTGTAAAGATAAAGTCTCTCTAAATCATTGCGGTTCAGGATTTATAGAAGTTGCTTTAATTTATAGTCGTTGCGTACAGATATAAGTTCATTCGTGAGTGTTAACTGTTATAAGGTTAACTAATAACTACAAACGTTTTCCACCAATTATAAACACCTGAAAGTTTTTAACAATTAAGAATAATTTACAAGTTCGACTAGTTCCATCCTTTTCAAAATCAATAAATAACTTTCTTTTAGAAAATGTTTACTAGTGCAGAGTCAGACAAAAACACGTTCATACTATCATTATACTTCGGATAAAATAGTTTCGTACTACTAATGTGTGAAAAGGGTAATAATCATGCAAAATCATGTATTTATTTCGACAGTTTACATGTCTTGAAATTGTAATTGTTTGTTTTTATTAGAATAGTAAATCTTTAATTTGCCAAATACATTTTTAAGAATACCGCAACGCAATAAATCCCAAATTTAGCCAATATAATTGTTTGGAACTTACAATTTAGAGCAAAACTCATGTTTCTCTTTAAATAATTGCAAACTAAAAAACTGAAAAGCCTGGGAACTTAATTACCTAATTGGACGTTTTGCATTAAACCAAATTATTATTTTTTATTTTAAACCATTGCGGTACATGATTAATAGACTTTGCTTTAAAATGCATTCGTTAGATACAACAGCCAAAACGCCATACGTGAGTGTTAACTGCCATAATTTAAACTAGTAACTTAGCTCAAAAACTATTTCCACCAATTAAAAATACCTGAAAGCTTGCAACAATTGACAATAATTTAATTTCAAAGTTCGACATATTCTCTAATTTTTCTAACTTGTAATCACCAAATAAAAAACAAGGTAATACTAAATGTTTAAAAAATTATTAAATAACTTTCATTTACAAAATGTCTACGAATGTAGAATCAGACAAAAACACGTCATATTATGATAACTACGGGTAAAAAAGTTTCATGCCGCTGCCTCTGCTTATATTTAAGTTGAAAATGGCATTAATTATTTAAAATCCTTTACTTATTTCGAAATTTTGCTTGTTTCAAAAGGGTTTTTGTATTACAAAAATTGAAAATCTAACTTAAAATAACCGTCTTAGCTGGTCCAAATTGACCTTTTAAATCTTTCAACTAATAATTATCCAGCATATAATAAGAGATACCGACAGATTAACTGATTTTAAAAATATTACAGATAAATTAAGAGACAATTCCCTTAACAAATGCCTATCAACGAAAGAAACAGTGTAGTTCCATCCAAACCTGTTTTAAACTTGCATTTTTTAAATGCGCACGTTTAATATATAAAAACGTGCCAACTCTGAAAAAAGTCAGTTAGGTCCAAATGCGGTTTTGTCCTGAAAATCAACATGGCCTGCAAAATTCATGAACGTATTAATAGTCCTAGGACGTTTAAACGGTCCTAGGACAAGTTGACTCGTCCGGAAAATTGATACGGGCGACAACATATATACTGATATATAGCTATTTAGGACTATGATAAAATCATAATACCACTGTTACTTACAGTAATAAATACAACAGAATACCGAGTAGCGAAAGCTACTTTATGTGAATGCTCTGTGTGTCTGGATTTTTGACAATTATATTTCTTCCACTGTGCATGGTTTCCTTCACGGTGTTTCAACCCTGCTTGCCATTTTCAGTTTGGGCATCTTTATTTCAATGGGATGAAAAAGGACAGTTAATAAATTTATTACAAAAACTCATTAATTTTTCCTTTGATTGTTTTTTCTGTAAGATATTTTAATTAGATTATTATGGCTCTAATTGTTTTCTTACAAATCGTTGGAATAGTACATCCAACAACTGCTCTCAACTTCTTTAAGTCTTTTTAAACGGTAAACTGTTCAAAATTAAATAACTCAAACAGCCTGACGATGAAACAAAACCCTAATGTAACTAGAATATTCAAACAACAAAAATGCTTCTAAATTTTAATCCAATTAAACAACAAAATCCATGGTTGAAAAGCTTGCTTTTGACTGCAGAAAAATCCAGAGTCAGGAAATTCTATTAAATTGCTGCTGGAAATCTTTTCTTATACTTTTTATAATATTTTTATGGCTTGCGTTTGTAACTTCGTGTCTCTTTATATTCTCATCACTTATTCAACACGTGTGCCATTTGTGCTTTTTACACTAATTGAAATTAAAACTATCGATGGATTCATTATTCAAGTATTTTTCAGAATAGTTTCTCGACCTTTGACTCAATCTAGAAATTTAATCTGAAAGTGGAAATATCGTAATCGACTTTAAAAACAAAATGGTTCAATCGATTTTCCAAATCCTGTAGAGAAATACGAATTTACATGGGAATTATGAATTAGTTTGATTCCCTTGCTTCACTAATTCTCTTGCAATTTTTTACTGTCGATGTTATCGCTTTAATTCTACTTGATTTATAAAAATGCACTATAAAATATAGAATAAACTCAATAACTGTAATAATATGGCAAGTCCTAATTTAACCAATTGTCCCAAATGCTTTCATTTTGGACAAGAAGGAGAAGTTGTCCGAGTTTTCTAAAAAACTTCAACACTAACCCACATTCAGTCTAATCCGTTTTAATTCTCAAAGGGTTTCATAAATCCCGTTGTTAGTGCGCCTAAAATATTTTCTTGTTTTAATCTTTCAAATATTTCCACTCAAGGATCATAATAAGTAATAACGAATTAACTTAATCAATACTTAACTGAATTAAGATTTAAAAAGAATTACGTTTTTTGCATCAGTGATACAACAACATTTGAGGAAATTCATTTTTATTTTAATTTATAGTTCCTCCAAATGTACTAACAATTAATTGCTGCATGCCAAATAACGCTTTCATGAAAGGAAACCAATATTTGAACAAGAATGATAAGGACACTTATTGTATATTATCGCTATTAAATGTAGGCACGACAGATCAAACAATAATTTAATCACTTAAATGGCTTAAATTTAAATTACAAGTTCTCAGTTGTCCAATCATTTACTCAAGATGAATAACGGTTGAACTGACACTTCTTATCCATTCAGCCTATAATCAAAAACGTTTTTAAATTCAGACTCCAGTTCATAAAAGCATATTAATTAAAACCGCAACGTACATTTATTCATTAAATAAACATAAACTTCTGACACTATGCATTTTTGACTTTGAGTAATTTTAACCAAGAATTCACAGAAATATGCGAATAATATGAC
>JAQGAA010002368.1:0-12841 GCA_034696425.1 Isotoma viridis | reverse complement strand
TGCTTGATAAGTTTAATAAAAGCAGTAGGTTCGAAATTAACTTGAAATAAAGGTACCTTCCTCTTTCTACGTATCATGTTTCTTTCACTGAGATTTTTAGTATGTAACGAATAATCAAGCACTTAAGGAATTACTAAACTATCTTTTTACTTTAGACAGATCTTTTGAAAAATCAACTGATCAATTAAATAAGGTTACAGTGTGTAAATAATATTATTAATTGTAATAATAGCTACTATATTATATTCTACCTCCGTGCCCTATTAGTTATTTGCTGAAATGCTGAGAATAATGGTAAAGTTAAAAGGTTAATCTGTAACTAGAGATGAGATGTTTTTGTTTTTAAGGCTTTGTTAATATTGCGTCAATCTATCAAGTAAAATGTAGAGCATCTCTCCATTGGTTTGTAAAAATAACAATAAAATCATGAATTTTTATTATTTTAATTGTTTTAAGACTAGTGTTAAGTTAGGTTGCTACCTTTTTCGTCAAGTTCAGGTCAAACCAGAAGGTAAACTTAGTTTTGCTGCACCATCGTGCAAACAAGGGTTAATAGTAAAGGAGCATATACGTAACGTCATCGTGAACGTACACACAACAAATAAGAAAAATGAGTTATATAAGGCTAATAGGTACATAGTTATTATTAATTGTATATAAATTTACCATTAGCCATTAAAGTGTGTTAAAAAGTCCACTAGGACTAGGAACTTAAATGATTAACCAGCTTTTGAAAGTGCTGGTCATCACATTTAGGAAAAAGTTGTTGTATACCTGAGACTTACCTACCGTTAAAACCTTAATGACCTGCTACATGACACACGGATATCAACGACAAACAAGTAAAGTAACTTATAAAAACTTACTATAAAAACTAGTAACCTCAAGTAGAATAATGATTAATAATTTTAATTGTTAAAATAATGATCATGAGTTATCCTTGCATTGTATCAAATCAACGAAAGAGAATACCAAGCTATGCAGTTGAAACAAAAACTATAAAAGAAACTTTGGTGTAGTTACAAGAAAAACAACATGTTACTCTAATCCTCCACTTGGATGTGGATCTATAAAAAGCGTTGATACTTTTTTTAGTTGAGAATTTTGGACTATTAATTAAGTAGTAGTGGGTGTCTTATAATAATTGTCTTCGATGAAAGTTTCTCTTGTTTTAGGTTCTGAATATTGTTGTACTCGTGTACTGAAAAGTATGAGGAATTAAGATAATAATTATACATACTTAAATACATTATTATGAAAGTTATAATATCATTATGATTGTTACAGAAATCGGTAGTCTTTCGAGTAAAATAGAGTAATAAACTACATACAACAAAGTTATGATTATTATTACATAATATTATATGAGTTATTATTATTTATCTTTTTAGATTGTCTAGTATAATATTTGTTAATAAAATTGTTACTACAGTTGACAATTGAAAACACCTTGTTGTTTTTACTCATTTACTTCTAAAATATCATTTTGTTGTTGCATTTGCATTCATTTATTTAATTTTTGTTCAAAAAATTATCCAGAATTAACTAACATGTCTAGGTCGAACAAGATTCTCATTAAGATTTCATCATCTCTTTACCCTATTATATTCGTCTCTTATTACTGAATGACTGGTACACGGGTAATAGGGATAAAAATCTGTTCTGAAGGATTTTTTCTCCTCAGGGAATTCGCTGCAAGGGGTTCTTTCTACTTTTATTTAGATACATCATATTCTCAAAGGAATATAAAGTAATCATGTAGAGGAATCAGATAAGACTTTAATCATATCGTGTGGTAAATACTGCAAGTACAAATAATTCCGAACTTTTTAGAGTTCGTAAGACATGTTATGGGTTTTGGGATATACTAATGTTTTTATATAAATTTAAGCTAAAGGTTTTAAAAGTGTTTGAAACCCTTTACACTTCATGGGAAGCAAACAAGAGAGGGTTGCCTACTTTGACTTCCAGTGGTATGAAAAAATAATGTGAATATTCTGAGACAAGATCCTTTTTTAAACAGTACTAGTATTAGTACAAAGTCATTTTATGCAAAGAAGCTAGTAAAAGTATAGTTGTATGGATCGTGTGGTCAATAAATGAGATCCTGTGGATGGGAAAAGGTTTAAAATCTTTAAAAGTCGACTTGCCTCAATACCAAAGAACTAAGAATTTGATAAGAGAAATCCCAGAATAAATAGAATGATTGAAGAATCCTGTGGTGATTTTGAAATGATTAAATACGCATTTCAGTTTGTGTAAAGACTTCAGAGAAGTTTTATTGTTTTGAATGTATGGGCTTTAGTGATGACATAATGAAGTGAGAGATCGTTCATGGATCCTGTGGTGATTCCTGCAGGCAGGGTGGAAAAAGGTTGGAAAAGGAGGACCAAGGAGGGTCATTTGTCACAATGGGATCCACACAGGTGAATCTTTCCTTGTAGTAAAGTATAAGCCAAAGGAAAGGTCACTTTACAAGAATGTATAACTAGAACATCCAATGTACCTATGACCTTTGTACAAATCACAAAGATCTCTCACCATGGGCGGCTATTATTCATTCATCCCATTTCATTCATTCATTCACTTGTCCCACAGAAGAACCCTTATTGTGTGTGTATTTCATTGTACCTTTCCTTGTAAGTTCTTTCACCAAATTTGTACTCGTTGTCGTCGTTGTACTTACATAAGGATTTCCCTTAGGGGTGGTGATGTTACTCGAAGTTCTTCTTGTCTTCGGAACTCAACAATAAAATAATAATAAAATAATAATAAGTAATGTAATCTAATGGGACGTCAATTTTCAATCATATTTCAATTGTATTGTGTAATGTAAGCAAGTTACATAAAAAAATAAAGTCTTGTCTTGCTGACGGTCCTACCGACTTTACATGTCCTAAGCTCTTGCTCAGAAGGGTTTCTTATAATGTATGGTATCCATCCCCAAAGATTCGCAGTCTTAAAATATTATTTTTTTAAAGACCCAAACCATACTTATACCTTCTTTCAAACATTACATAATGGGAACACACATCTACAACCCCTAAAATACCTTTTTTTATTTTTCCACAATGAAGATCAAACTGTTTCAATAGGATTTCCTCGGGAGTAATTGTAGCGTCGGTTTCTTTAATTGTGGCTTACAAGGATTTGGTCCCCCTTTGATAAACTGTATCGCACCGGTACTTGGTAGGGATAATACGTATAAATATGTCAATGTCAATATCAATACTACTTACAACTGGTGATATACCGACTGACACTAACAGAACACTAAACTTTTTCTTACTAGCCTGGGATTTTATTGGACGCAACACGAGACGACGACTTTTTCCATAAATGCTAAACTCCTACTGTTAATCCATTTCTGAAAGTTTTATACTCATGGGAATTTATTTCAACTGGGCTTTTACTTTGGATTTCATTTCTTAATTTTTATAATGGACAGAATCAAATAAAATGTCATCTTTTAGACTGAATTTTTCACATACAATTGAAATACTGACAGGGTACCAAAAACTACTTTTTTGAAATAAAAACATTAAAAATTACACCCGTTTTGAAACATATTTATAATAATTTTTTGTTTCATTCATGTCTCTGATTCATTTTTGCAATTCCTAATTTTTCCAATTTTAAAGTCTTCCATAATTTGTGAAATACAATATATGGAATTGGGAAATGCAAAAAAAAATTTCAGTAAATCCTTAATTAATAAGAAGATCGGATTCATACTTTTGTTTCATTTCCCAAGTTCTTTTTCCTTACAAAACCTTTCAGTTTTCTTAGAAATCCTTAAAAACAAAACTAATTACACGTCTCAATACATTTTTCAGAATTTCTCTCCTAATAACTAAGATAACCTTCACGCTTACGCTTGAACAACCAAATTTTCTGCGTACACACATGTGTTTGTGTGTTTGCATGAGTAACTTTGTATACGCGTATAAACTTAAACAGTTAACCCTGTCTGGTCATCCGTAACTATAAATCTATCTGGGCTCATTACTATTCACCAATAAATGGAAAACCCCTTAGGTTTTCACTCCTTAGCTTAGGTTCGACCAAAATTTTATTTGACCAATATATAATGACTATATGTTATTTTTGTAAGCACCATATTGCATTCCCTGCTTGGAAATCTCATTGAATAACATTTCACTTGAAAGTTTAAGGCTCAATGAGCAAAATGTGAATCGCTGAATCGTTCCAGAATCCAGTAATACACTTTACATGCAAATCTTGAGCTTGTTGTTGTATACTGTTGGAATTAAATTGAAAAAAAGAGTAAAATACCACAAGGGATAATTTTGCGTTTTACTGTATATAGACGCAAATCCCAAGTGGTCTATGATTTAATGATGATGATGATGGATGATGGTCCGTCATAGAAGTGTAATAGTAGTAATGGTCGTGGTTGTTATATAATATTATGGAAGCATTGCATTGATGTTTGATCATGATCATGATGATGGATGGCCTTTAAGGATGTATAGATTTTACGCCTGATTTGATTGTGTAGCACTCAAATCGCTCTCTGTATGACCACTCATCACAATTGAACTTACCTTTGTTAAGGCATGTGCCACCCAGGCTGAGAGTCCAAACATATTCATTCTGTGGAAAAATTTAATGATTTCATCCCAAGAGTTCTTTTCTCTTTTTTCAAAGTAGTAGTAGTAGTAGTAGTAAATAATAGGAAGGATGCACGAAGATACGTTATAATAATCATCAGTTCAGTTTTCAGTATTCAAAGTACATTGTGTATAATATTATAAGAGTTTTTATTATTTAAGCAAAATTTGTAAAATTTCATGAATTTTTCTTAGTAAAGAAATTCTCTCTTATGAAATCCCTCTTAGCTTGAATGAATCGTATGCATTCTTTCTGACTGCTGCTACTACTACTACTAATACTTTATTTTGATTGAGATATGAATTCACTCAGTCCTATGGAAATCCTGTTAATTCGAACTAACAATCATATTACAATATAAAAAAATGTATATAAAAGTTTGCATATTATTCTGCATTAACAAGTGACAAAAGATGTATGCAAGAGGGGTTTTTACCTATGATAGGATTCTACTGTGTTTTGTCTCTTTATTAAGGTTTTACTTAGAGAATTTCCACAGTGTAAAGATAGAATTTTGTTGGAATTCATCTCTATAGGCATGGTGTGTTTGTATGCATGATTGACTCGGATTTTCAAATAATACGTAACATACTCATAAAATGTATGGTATCTGTGTGTATCAGTACCTTTAACACTGATACGATTATTCTGCTTCAATTAATAATCTGAATGATTTAGAACCCTGTGTAGAAGTTGTAGTAGAAAGTGTAAGCGTGTATGTATTATTATATGTGTTCTAGGTCCATCCATCCATCCACAGCTAGTTTATCTTTGAATCAATACAATTCATATTTATTCCTCTATTCCTTATACTTTTACCTTTCATCACTTCGCTAACCGCAATAACGGAAGCATAGGCAACCTGCTGCTATGAATAGATTTAATTTGTGTTGAATAGATTTAATTCGAATAGCCTGCTTTGAATAAAGTATAACGGTGGTGTTGTGTTAGTCATTCAAGCGTTGTTAGTAGTTTCAATTGTAATATTTTTTGGGGAAACATTTTTTTAAGCAGGTTGAAGCTTTTTCATGAGAGATGTAAGGATGCAACTTTTGGACAGGGAATTAACGAATTTTGGCTAGAAGGAGATTTTCGAGTTATTTGGAAAGCAAGGTATAAAATTGGATAATGAAATTAAAAGAGTATTATGAAGGGTTTAATTTTTCGTATTTTTTAAAAAGATTTGTGGATATTAAGGCTTTTGGAATTTTAGCTTTAGTAAAATATACAATTAACAATATATGTTTAGAGTTAAGCATCTTTTTCGAGATTTTGGGAAAAGCAACAATTAAAATTTTTTGAGGAACTCCGTTTTAAAATTTAATGTCATGGAATTTAGAATTTGCATTGCCTACCAGAAGTGATTTTCTTTAATATGCAAATAGCTATTATTCAGAAGAAAAAAATTCAAATTGTTCCAAAGTTCTAATATTTTTGGGTTCTTGTAAGAACCCACAAGACTGTAGAAATGTATTTTCGGTTAAGTTTGATTGTTTATCGTCTATTTTATGACTCAGAAACTCAATCAGAGGACAAACATCTCTCAATCATTAGCCCATGGAAATTTTAAGGCTTAAAAGTCCAATGGTTTCTATTTTAAAAAGGCCATACCTAAACTCTCTATACCAAAAACTAAATTAAAATTACTAATATGTGCAAGTGTATTTATGCTATAATTGAATTAAATTCATGGTCTGCTTGCATTTCTTAAAAAACAAAATTTTAAATCAAAATGGAACACAAGTGTTGCAGTTGCAAGTTTACTTAATGCGGAATTATTTTATTTTATTTTTACAAATTGTTAATTGAAACATAAATCCTACTGGCATATGGCATAGAGATTTATTTTCCAAGAATTAAGCAGAAGCTTTTTTTTCTTCTTATGAAAAAAACGGAAATGTTTTTTATAAGTTTGAAGCATTCATCAAAGGCAAAGGCCTCTTCGATCCTAAAATAAAATACTTTCATTTTCATCTGTTTTGAAGGTTGTCAAATCTAAACTGAAATACTTTATTTAGTTTAACTGAACAAATTAAAATTGTGTAGGTTATGCCTTTAGTAAATAAATCTGTTTTTCGTCAAACTTGGAATCAATTCCTACGATGAGGTCTTATTACAGTAATGTACTGAGTTGTCTGACAGTTTACAGATAGGAATTTTTCTTTTGACTTATTTTACACAAAAGTTATCAAACTTATCAAAAAACAACTTACTACATAAATTTTAATCTTCACATTCAATCTCAATTGAATAATTTAAAAAATAGTTTAAAATACTGTATTTAATGTTATCCCATAATTAAATAAAAGTTTCACGTGAGAATTTTGCTTAGAAATCCTTAACGCTAATTAACTTTGATTTTTTGAAAATGTAAAGCCTCCTCTAATTTAAACTTTTTGTACGCTTCAGCACTAAACATGTATAATTATGTATCTTAATTTCCTCTATCTATTCTTAAAATCCCCTACTCCATTACCTAACTTGGCCAAAACTAAAAATAAAATATCATTAACATCATAAATAAATTTTAAAACATTACAAACATTTCAAATTGTCAAAAATCCTTAAAAATTCTCACGACCTGTACTACCCCACAAAAAATGTAATGACACACATACGTAACACACGTAGCACACGTAGCAATTTTTTGTACCAAAAAACGTGCTTTCTCCAGCGTAAACCAATACTATACCTACTTTCTCCGCAAAATACCTAAACTCCATGTAGCACTTCAATAACAACGTAACAAATGACTCAAAAAAATCGAAAACACAAGCCATTTTTGATTCAACATTCAACATTTAACCAACTAGTATATAATAATCCCTACTCTATTTTAATATCGAATTGCAATATTCTAACACATTATTACACAATGTGTATATAAAACACAAGAGAAATCTCCCAAGATAAAAAAAATATATTGTTAGAAAAAAGAAAAATGTAATCCTCGGAAGATAGTGAAGGGTAGATTCCATTAAAAATGTGTCACAAGTTGTGAAGATAAGAAACTCAGATTGTTGAATCTCTTTGTCGTCTCTGTTTGCGTCTTCCTTCCTTCCTACATCGTCCTTCCTGAAACCCTACACACAGTTATATCCCCCAGAAAAGCAAGCCAAGTCAGTACAAGTGTGTTGTGGGCTTACTTTCTCTTCTTGGTTGACATAAGACTGGAATGGAAGAAAAAGTCAAAAAATCTAAAAAGAACTAGAGTACCATTGCATTACACATTACACCTAGTCCGAAGCGACTTTCACTTTCAAGCGTGTGTGCTTTTCCATGCAAGAGTTGATAAACTAACTGTTCGCAATGTATCTTATAATATGTTGAATGTATAGTAATGTTATGTAATGGGTTTTCCAACAGCGATGAATTCCAACTCCATTTTCATCTCTTTATTACAAATGACATTCCTTTTGCCCCGTTCTGACCAAAACTCAGGAGTTCTGAAAAACCCTTAGAATTCTTTTATTATATGGCATTTTTGACTTTCATAATTCTCATCTTGGTACTTTTTACTTGGTTTCTTATTCCAATTTTGATTCCAAGTGCCAACAAAAGGGAATTGGGTGTCTGGCCTTTAGAAATTTTAAGTTGGAGTTTTTACAAGTAGACTTGAAGAAAAGTATCAAATAGCCAACTTTAGTGATGATGAGGTATTATTAGGACAGTTTTTTCCATACCGCTGAGCTTTTACATGATTACCTCATGCTTCATCATCATCATCATATGATTCAGAGTGGTATGTATATGTAGAATGATAATTTTATAAAGTTTTTGAACCACGAAGAAAGGGAGTTTTTGCCAAAATAGAATTAACTCTAAAATCCTAAAGATACCATCTGAAGTTTCAGACGAGAGGAGAAAAACTCGGCCCTTCCTCCATGAGACTTGGAATCTTTCTGACAAAATAAGTCAAGAATTCACTCTGATTTTCCTTCCACGTTGGAGCTCACTTGCCAACTTAACTAAATACCAACAACCCGAAGTATAATCTAAAGACGTTGCAATAATAATGTCAATCCTTTGTTTTTGTCTCATTGTTTTCACATTGAGTCCGATTTTCTTTCAATTAAAGAAAAAACCTTAAAGTCGAAAGGCACATGAGAAGATCATCAAAAAATCATTGTAAATCCCTCAGAAATCAGATACATATTTAACATTATACATCACAACTGGTTGTTGTGGAACCACTACTGGTAACGTCTTCGGCAACGGTAGCATTATCACTGGATATGAAAAATAATGGGACGGAGTACATTGGGGAGAGTACCATTGGTAGCAATGTGACTACTGATATTACAGAGACCCACTCTGTATACCTTTGAGGAAGGGACTCAAAGAGGAAAAAGTCCAAGTTGAGCATGAGGATTCGGATTTTTGTCCCATGGTCCAAGAGTAAGACCGGCGCATTTAGAGTTGACTAAACCACGGATTGGTTGTTCGAGTATGGACGACTGGAGCTGAACTGGAAGAAGGCGGTCCGGATATTATTCCCTTGTAGAATATAGTAGAAGTAGTAGTAACTTTGTAAGTACCATCGTCGTCGTTCTTGTAAACTGATGATGATCACGGAGACGACTGTGATGATGATGATGGTAAAGTTGGGCCTCATATTCTCAATTCTTAAAGTAAAATTGGTATCATCATTGAATCCCATTGCATCTCGGTTACCGTTCTCTTCCCTTAGCTTTCTTCCTCAATTTGTACTGCCAACTGTAGTAATAGATGTAAGTAGTTTTTAGCCAGTTTATTTCCAACGTGATCTCTCCCATTCACTTAGCTACAAGTCACTTGATGCTACACAACTATAAGTCCTCCTAGCTAGTGCCACTAAAAAGAGAAAGAGTCACAAAAGCCAAGGGCAGAACAAACCTAATAGAAGAAAAGTACAACTACAACAACAAATCACTAACCGAGTGGAATCATCAAATAACCTGAGAACACATTATCCTATACTAAGAAGGGGTACCGAGGTAAAAAGATCTCAGATCTCCTCACACCTTAGACCCGAGTCAACCAACGTTGCTGCCTGTAGTCTCAAAAATACTCAAGCCTGAGAGAGAGAGAGAGAGCATGTTTAAAAGTCCTTAAAGGTTGTGATCTCGACGATGTGGGTACAAATCCAATGTGTACGCGTCGGTGGCACTGACAGTCCCAAAGTTGATGTGTGCATGTAAAGTAAAATAACCGTATCTGCTCTTCTAGCCAAGTCTCTGAAAACGAATGTTCAGAATAGAGAAACCGATAAGGATAATCCCTTATGGTAAAAGTGTTAAAAGAAGAGGAAAATAGGTGCACAAGGTAGTCCCGGGTGGTGAATAGGGTACACACCGGGTAGAAAGAAAACGATACAAGTTGTAGAAGGCGAGAGACACTTGATTCATTCAGTAAAAGTCGGTCGTGGTATAAAAACCGGATTGGGTTTCTTCTTTCCTCTCTTTCACTCTCGTTCTCTAATTCCCTTTAAGAAGTACTTAATTGAGTGATCCTTCTCCGGAGACAAACACAATTCTCTTTCATGCTCCATTAACTACAACCACTGAAGTTATTTGTACAACAACTCAACTCTCTATTACTATCACTTCTAGTACTATTACTACTACACAGTCTCTGAATCTGTCGGCTGGAACAACCGGAAACTCACTTTTTCACTTTGTGGTCTCTTACAATCGGTTCCAGTGGTGGTGGTGGTCACCCCGAAAAAGTTTCACTCAACTGAAAGACAAACCAAGGGACATTGTATACATCATCAACTCCAATTATTGTCATCTTGCTGACCTTCAATTTATTCCTGTTGTCACCTGTCACCACCTTTGAGTTTTTAGTTGTTGTCATTTTTGTCTTATCTAATTCATTTGGTAACACTTGACCTAAAGTAATTTCGATTTACCCCAAAATCTAGAACTTTTAGGATAAAATTAATCTGTGAAATACATTCTTCAGAATTTTGATCAAATTTAAGTAGTTTTTTGTGACAGTTAAGGGTTGAATTTGTACTCTGTTAATTAAAAAGTGTTTAGAAAGAGTGAAAATACTCATTAGGTAGGTTAAGTTGATTTGAGTGAAAGTTTAAGTGTGCGTGAAGAAAGTGAAACATCATACTGCCGGCATCTCAGCTTTCGCCCGCTGCCTCATGGCCGGGCTCAAATCCGCATCATCACCACTCCGGTTCAAACTCTTCGGACCCAATGCCTCACAAAGGTAATCAAAAACAGACTTTTTACTTGATAAGAAGAGTTTTAGAGAGAAGAAAGACAAACTCTTCATTCATCTAGTTACTTTTAAGACAAAGGAAAGTTTATTCAAGGGGTTTTTGCAAGGAAAGTTTGATGTGATTCAGGATAAATATAGCTTGAGATATTTACAGGACACTTGTTTCATTTGGAGCATTTCATATGACATTGTTTTTGCTGCATATTTATTTCAACAATATTCTCTTTTAGAGTTTTTCTCTCTTTATTAGAATTAGGAAAAATGTTTAAACAATGCATTTGTTGCATTTTATCTCAGTTTTTGTGGATGTTGTCTAGTTTTTTAAGAAGAGTAAGAAAAAGCAATTCAAAGGATTTAGTTAGAAATAACATCTTTAGGAAAGGGATAAGCGAAAATGAACAAAACAAGTACGTTTAAGATTGGTTTAAAGAAGCTTATTTTATATAAATCTTCAATGTGTCTGTAAAATCGGGATTGTTTTTAATTTAGTTTTTACTTTTGGATTATTAAGAATTAGCTGATCAGAGTTTGCACTTGATGCTTTATCAACAATTCCTTAAGAATTCAAAATTAAAAATTAAAAAAAATTTCGGCAAGAGAGATTAATAATGACTTAGATAAGTCTTTTTTCAAAAAACACTTTACAACAACATGTATTCAAAAGCATTTTATTTTTTTTCAAAACTTTCAAAAAGTTTTGCTTCTGATACTTTTGGGCAATCCGTTCAAAAGTTTATTTGGTTTTGATACTTAATTAGTTATCCGATACTTTATTATAAAACAATGAAATTTGAGACCTGTTAAAATGTATGATAGTGTGGTTTTATACTCAAAATACATTTTGTATTGATTTCATGTACAGGAAATTTGGAAAAAAATTGTTCAGCAGTGCTCAGATCTTAACCTTCACTGCGTTAAAATTGCGTAATTATAATGAATATTCTAAATAGCTTAAATTTGTTGTTGGATTTTGTAAATTTATTCATAGAAACTAAAACTTCTTTAATCCAAACCCAAAACTTTACAACAACAGATCAACATCATACATAAGGTTTGCGTCACCTCATCATCCATATTTACTGAAGATGAGTTGAGCGTCCGTAGGTAAAACTAAATTATGTGTTTGATTTGAGATTATATAACAAACCTCTCTACCAAATAATAAAGGATCAACACAATATTATATATATAATGAAGCGTGTGATAATTATTCAAGAGGTTTGTTTCCGTCTGATTACTCCATAAAATGTGACATGTCTCAAAAGTTTGAGTTAATCCGTCTTCTTGTGTAGGAGTATCAATTTGCATCATAATATTATTGTGCGTTTAACTCGCTTTTAATTCTACTTTGTCTGATTGCATTTCAGAAGAGGTTTCCTTAAACATGAACTAGAACTGTGCAATAAGTCTGAGCTTCATTTGACTTTGATAATTTTTTCATGGAACTTGAATTCATACCAACCCAGTAGTTTAAACACTTTCTACATCTGTATGTAATACAAGTAGGGACTATTAAGTACACATGCATATGAATATTTCCTCATCATTTTGTGTAGTCTTCTTCTCATTCAAGAGTTGATAAACTCTCTTAGACTATAAAAATTCCATCAAGGACTATGACTATGAAAGAATGATGATGATCATCATCATCATTTTGATTATGACCTAACAGTTTATTTATTCATATAGATGATGTGGTTAACCCTGAATAAGTGTGTGATAGTATGGAAGAGTTGTATTATTAAGTGTATGGTAGTGTGGTAAATATTCACAATATGGGATTTCCTAAAAGCCAAGACTTATTCACATATTCAGTAGTAGTGAGTCTCATCTCATTAGCATGTCACCCTATTGTTAGTCTGATGAGTGTTTTGCTAATTCAAGTCCCTTTTCCATAATTATTACTTTAATTCGATTCCCGGTAAAAGTGACCAAAAATAAAGTGACCAAAGTGTCTCTGGAGAAAGTGACCAAAGGTTAGTAAGCCAGT
>JAQGAA010002367.1:0-12841 GCA_034696425.1 Isotoma viridis | reverse complement strand
TTTCTATTTGAAAGATGATTAGTAGATGTTTACCATGCATACTGTAATGAAAGAACACGTTTCAAATCCAATCCATAGCATACCGTGCGTCAGATTGATGATAAATAGATAGAAAAGAATGAAATCATGAGAGTTGAGCAATGAGTGCACATCATCTTTGTTTTGTTTGTGTTAGTTTAAGGATGATATGATGTAAAATGAAAATGAGGCTAGGAGAAAAAAAGGAAGGATAATCTTCATCACCAGCATCACCACCACTATCCTCATCATCATATACTTATGGATTGGATATTTCATATTCCATATTATTATTATCATTATTATTATGATTTTTTGAGTTGTATTAAAGTTCATGTATCGCATCGGTCAAAATAGGATGAGGTATGCGGCACCAAGAGACAGAAGGATGCCTCCAGCGTTAGGAAATCCGTCCAGGAATGCTAACTGCTAACAACTCACAGCGTGATTCCCTCTTCATCTCGTCTGATTTTAATCGGAGGGAATGACCATTTCTACACACACTCACTTCTTCCATTCTGTCTTCAAAAAGTTTTAAGCGTTTTTTTCTTCTCGTCATATTCTAAAATGCATTATATACATTCAGGTGAGTTAAAAACTTCTAGGCTAACGCTGAAGATGATCATGATAGGTTGAGACCAACTGGACTGATTGTTCATTCTCACAACAACAATCATTCCTTATCTTATTATTATTAAAGCTTGAGAGCGTATCAATGCTTACTTTGCATTTAATGCTTGAGAATAATCTGAAATATGGATAAATGGTTTTTAAAAAGGTGATGGCATATCAGACTCTCTTTTTTCACCTTCTCCTTTTGTAATTGCTTTCTAACCTCCTGTACCTTTTTCTGTCCGTTCTTATTACCCTTGTCACTTGCACCCGTCAAATTCCTAAGTAGTCTTAAATAAAACTATAAAGCCTTTTATAGTGATTTTAATCTAAGAATCTTGGGAAATTGTATCAGTTAGCAATATATAGATTATGATTATAGGAATGTGATTGTTAGACAAACAAAGAAATGCATTGATTTGACTGGATTGGGTTATGTAAAACCATTCAAATATCGTCTAAATTCTAATAGAAATGCTTAGAATCAAAATTTTAGTATCCCGTCTATTTCCTTTTCCTTTCTGCAAAAGCAATATTTTAGAGCAATAAGTTATGGTTTTCCTTATCTTATTGTTGCGATTCTGTCTAATAAATTTCAAGAGCTTATTTTAATATGACTACTAAAACCTAAAAATTGTCCAGTGAAATAATTATGGCCAATGAAGACCTTAATTATTTTCTTGTGTAAAAACAGCATACTTATTTAAACAATGTATTTTTTATAATGACGTGTTAGTTAGGTTATAGGTTATATTGTGTGTTAAAAAACTTTCGGAAAAATGATAAAAAGTGTAAAGCTTGGTTACTGGTTAGTGATGAATATTCATCATTCATAAGTGTATTCTTGTGAAATTAGTAGTTAGAAAAAATACCGATGTAAATTATACACTCATTTCGTGAATAGTCATTCATAAAACAACACACATAACTAGCGACTAGAGAATGACTAAAGAATTTCCCAGTTTTGTTAAAAAATAAGCAAACCGGACGCAATTTAGAAAATATTTGGTGTAGATGTATCAGGAAAATGATTACTGGTATAACCTCTGAATACATTAGATTGAAAATAGAAAAGGGAATGAATGCTAGTTGTAAAATAGGTGCAATTTGAATCCTGACGAAGAACAGAATCAAGAAGGGATGAAATTACATAGAGAATGATAATGATGAATGATTGCAGGAGATGAAAGGCGGCTTAAAAGCTAACAAGACAAATAGCCATTATATTTCAACATCATGGTATCAAACATCAAACGATGAATGGTATCATGGTATGGTTTAAAGATAATAGTGTCCAAATGCGGATTATGCGATGTGATAATAATATGAGATAGAAAATCTTCAAGTCGTTATACGATTTACGCAGAAGTATCAACAATGCCACCAGAATCAAAATTAGCATCAAATCATCAGTATTATTTCATAATAAATTTGATGAGGTTAAAATATTTTTGGATTTGTTATTCAAAATAAGTATGAATTGACGGCAGTTGGTAAAAGATAAATTCCAATCCAAGAAAGCCAAGAATCAATACCTAATCGTAAAAATGGTAATAATCAAAGATGCATTTCTAATCTTAAGTGTACATCTGAACATGTACAGTGGGTTTATCGAGTAGATTTATATATAATAATGCCTGCAATGCAACAGATTGGCATATTCCATCGTCGTCGGGGTCGAACATCCATCCAATTCATTATGGTCCAGTCTGGACAAAATAAAAAGTAAGATTCCTCCGTCGATGGTGATCGAAGAAGCGAGTTGTTGCGACTTGCGAGAACAGAACTTCAGCAACAAAAATGAGAATAAAAAAGGGTGAGATAACGAAGTGAGATGAACAGGGCAGATTGCACCCTTCTACGATAAAAAGATATTGGAAGATGAGGCTGTTGGTTTAGTTAGATATAAATCCAGCGTAAAATAATAATAATGCATAAAGTGAACGAGTAAACGAGTATCATGATGATGGTATTATAAAATAATGCATAATGTTATTCATTAGTATTTTACTTTGCATATAATAATCTCGTGATGACTTTTGATCATCTCTTTTAAGGTATTGAATTAAAAATAAAAATACGGGTAATCATCATCATCATACCTGTCCTTATACCTACGTCTTAAAAAGTATCAAAGGTTGTAGTCGATAAGAATAATAATAGTTGCTCATTGTAGAGTAGACCAATTTTTATGATGTAAAATGCAAATGCTTCGTATGGTGCATTAATGCACACGCAATGCAAGATTAAGTTAGAGATGAAAAAACACTTGTATTGTATTATTGGATCCAGTCTGTCAGTAGTTTTATATGCCTGTACTAGTGTTTTAGTGTTAGTTAGTTGGTAGTGTTGATTGTCGGATATTATCTATTTAATACAACAGGTGCTTTGCTTACATTTATTTATAATGTATGGAAAGAAAGACAACGTGCTTGTTGGAGCCTTTTTGAGTTAATAACAATGTTAGATAATAGCCTAACTAAATGCCATTCAAGGAAAATAAGCAAACTTAAACTGCATTAATAATATGATACTCTTTGTATTGGGGATAGGTGTTTGTCTATTGCTTGTTTGGAAATTCTCGTAAAACATTATATTAGTATCATACCTCTTTGATATTACTGCATATTTATGCATTCTTACATGAAACAATGGTTTTATAAAAGATGCAATGAAGTAAGAAGAATTCCATCATCAGAAATAAAAATGAACTTAAGAGGGTTGATTTTTGCCACACTGTCAGGCAAGCTAAGCAGTCAGGCTAGTTAGTTAATGCTGAGTGTGTTTAATATTATTGCAACATGTTGCTAACCTGGTTTCGCTTTCCATGTGTCCATTGTCCATCATTGTCCATGAGATCTTTCGTATTAGTAGATACTTGTGATTTTACCTTTATAAGATACACCCAGGTAGTCATGCAAAATGAGGAGAATAAAAGATGATGATGATAGGGTTAGTTTTTAAGTTAGTAGTGGTTGTGGTTGTGGAAAATGTAATATGTTTTGTATGTAAAATGTAAGTAGGTGGTTAGTTAGAATGAGTATTTCTTGGGGGTGGGGGATGAGGGTTGGTTTTTTCGTTTATAATACTTGTGTGCCTCTTTTATTGTGGGTTCTGTATTACAAGAATCTTATACTTATTTCTGTACTTTCTTCTATACTTGTAGATTACTGAATACCAACGTTCCTCCAGTCATGATGATCATAGCAGTGGACTCCGAAGAGAGATCAAGTTTACTTAGAGATGTTTCAGCCCATCTTATGTTCTTCAAAGGATGGGAATGATACCTTCAGGAATAACTGGTGGTGGTGGAATTGACTGAATGGTCTTCAACTGCATCGTGGTCCCATTCCATTACGGACTACGGCTCGGCTAGTGGGTATCGAAAAGGATATGATTGCAATGGGGTATGTAAGATGTTGCTATGCTGCAATGCAATTGCTTGAAACACGACGACGATGATATTTGTTTGAAGACGTTGAGGAATAGGAAAGAAGTTCTTTCTTCTATGAAACAAGAAAAGAAGCCAGTTTTCCCTTACGTTGCGTTGAGAATGGATGGATGGACTGCCTGGACGAAGAATATAAAGTCTGAAGAAAAGGATGACGACGAGGGTGTGCAACATGTACATTGTAATATCGCAGCGCTTATAGCTTGGAGGTATCAACATCTACCAAGTTAAATGTATGTGTCTATGTAATTGGAAGAAGATACATGTATAACAAAATCTTTTAGAATTTTGTATTTTGCTGAGTTGATGTAATACCTACCAATGTACCTCATGCTATTAGGTTTTTCATCTATAGAGTTAGAGACTAGCTTCATTAAGCATCTTCTAACAAACTTGAACTTATTTCCATGTAACTTCATCCCCGTCAGTCTTTCTGTTCCTTGCCAAGTGAAAAGAAACAAGTGTGATTCTCTCTCTTCCATTTTTCCTTCCCCTTCGTTTAAAACCAACAAGAAACTGTTCCGTTTGAAATACTTTAAATTTCCAGTGTGCAGCTGGGGTCGTTTTTTGTACATTGTAAACTCGTATATTTGTATCATCTACATCGACTTAAAAATGTGTTGTCGGGGAAAAAACTAGGTTGGCTTTTTGTATTCTTACTCTAGTTTTCTTTGTTGTGTTGACTACTGGTGGTAGCTTCAGCTTCTATTAGAACTTGTATTTTACATACATAGAAGAAGTCTGTCTGTGTCATATTTGGATTGTCAGTGTGTAAGAATATACAAGAAGAAGAAATATCTGTGTGGTTTATTTTGTACGTGTAAAGAAATACAAACATTGCTTTTGAGGGATTTGGGGGTAATCGGAACGGGTATTTGACAATTTGTCACACTTCTGGCCCCAAGGGTTGACTGGTTAGTTGTAAACAAAGTTTATTCTGGGGATTCCTATTATCTATTTGTGGCTCTGACATCTGAAGTGTGCTAGAAAAGGTTTGATAAGCATTGATTCTCTATCTTTGCATTGTATGGTTTCAGGTGATACGTTTTGAAATCGAAAAGAAAAATTGCAGCTAAGAAAATACAAGGTGATTCTTTGCTTTTGTTAATATCCCCCCACTGTATGCAAAGAAAGGCAGCATAATTTATTTGATATCAAGTATCTACACAGACAATTTTATAGCCAAACCGTGAAGATCTGTCTTGAATCTAGTATACCGATTACCAAAGTCATTCTCTTCAGTAGATTGAAGACATTATGTGAACAACAAACATATAAATAATCATCAACGTGTCTCATTTAACTGTCTATTTCAACCACGAGATTACATAAATTCAAGGAGAAGGATCATTGGACAAGATTATGGACAGTCATTATTATTATCATCATTATTATTGTCAATGAATGCTGGACTAAAGTACAAGTCAAAGTTTCGTGTCTTCACGACTGAGTGAATAATAAAAAGAATTTTGATCCGGGCTCAAGTATTGTCGTCTGAGTTGTCTGAACTAACCATCACTGCCACTGAAGGTCAGTCACAAGTAGGAATATTACTGTCGAATAAAATAATTGTGAATTACTGGATGTGGACAAGTCAACTTTGAGCTCGTAATAACAATAATAAATAATAATAGTAATAAATAATAAAGATAATCCAACCATTTAAAAAAATAAATAAGAAAGCTCATCTTCCTTCCGTCTGGCTTTTACTACTTGCCTGGCCAAGCTGTCAATTGCTGATTATAAGGAAGGAGACTGCTGATGGAAAGGGGAGACAGAACAATAGAATCTGAAGGTAATTATTGTTTTCCACTCGAATGTCATGTTCAGTTTTCTCCTTTTGTCGGTGACAAGATTACTGATCTCATCATGAGATAGCAATATTAGGAGATGTGGCATTATAATAAAATAATGCAAAAGCGTAATATAATAAAATGACTTACTATTATGGTTATGGAGAAGATAAACCAAAAGCAATAAGTTGTGTATAAATGCATTGTATCAAATCAAATCAAATCAACTTGTAAATATACATAATCTCATTGGTAGTAAAAACTACTCTAGGTACTAATTCGTGTGTATATCATGTTAAGGTACTAAATGTTATAGATCACTCAAGCTAGAATTTGACTTTGACATAACACAGTACAAAAGAGTGATGATGGAGCTCATGCAATAAAGTAAATCTAGTTGATCATGAATTAAGCATCCATCCTCTTGTTTTTAGACCATAAGTGGTCAAAGGAATTTTTATTGGGGACATAGTCGTTTGTTTCAAATGAAATTATATGCATGCCTGCATGGTAAATTTAAATGGTCACTTCAGTTTCAATGTTCAGTCAGAATGATATATCTAATGAAATGAAATGACTTCTTGTCTTTGTCCTTTTTTCCATTCTGTCCATCTAGATCTTCCCGTTTTGGTAGTTTAGCCGTTTAGCAAGCTTGGAGAAGAAACGAGAGAAGAATCATGTGTGGTTCTGGATTTTTTAGTGTCATTTATGTAATTGTCATTTTTCCCTGATGTGATGATGACTTGGGTACTACTAGCAAACTGTTACATTGTAGTGTGTATGTATTAAAAGTAGATTCTAAAGGTGGTGTTGATATCAGATTTCTAGATTTTTTAAATCTTATTCTCATGGCTTTCGAGAATTAATGAGATGAGAAGAAAACCAGAACAAGTCTGTCTGAAGTTCATGTTCGATGCTGAGATTGATGGGGAGAATTAGAATGATGATGGCTATGGCATAAATCGCATCTTCTGATTTTTATAATGAAATTTCTAACTGGTGGTCTTCAGCAATCATTGTGTGGGATTTGGGAAAGATTGACACCAGAATAGAATTTAATCAATAAACAAATAAAGGATTTCTTACTTTTGTCATGAATTATCTTTGGAAAAGTTTAGTATGATTTCATCAAATACGGATTTTAAAATGCTGTAAGGGATTTTGTAATCTATTTGTTTGCAAATTATCCATAGATAGAAAAAGCTTAACTCAATTCACTCTTTTTAACATCTTAACTCAGAGTAGAGGCATGCAAAAGTATAAAAAATTGATTGTTCTGCGTTTGCACGCGTTTTGTTGTATTCATTTATCCTTCTGTGACTGATTTATTTCTGCCACCAGCAGCATCATGAACCTTTTAAAGTACAACAACATGCTTCTTTTTGTTCATGGCAATAGCAATGTGATGAATCAGTTCCAGCTACAGATACTTTTATTTTTATTCGATTTTTGTATTTAAAAAATATACTTCTCGTGATCTAAATGAATCGTGCCTGCCCAAAGCGGAAAATCTGTACATAAAAGCTCATGTGTGTCCATAGTGTCTGTAATGCCTTGGCTTTAACATTAAATCAAATTGTAACCAAATAAGGTAAAGGAAATCAACAGAGTTGAAAGTGGTAACAAAAAAGTAAAGAGCATCGCAACAGCGGTGAATTATGTTGTTCTTCGTGTGTGAAAATGACTGTTTCTCCGCAGAAATCGTTAACACCTTCTCTGACTTTTGAATACGGATATGCCTATCATTCATATATGAAGTCGGATGCATGAAATGAGTAACACGAGTTTTTTTTATCTAAATGATGTTAAAAAAGTTTCCTAGTTTTAGGACTATTTTTTACATGGATTTTTATACAAGCATAAGCAGACGCTAAGCATTAAAAGTTAGTAGGATTGCTCATTTTAAGATTAAAAAAGAGGTTGCACAAGCTTTTTGAAATACTTCCTTGGCATAATATATTAGTAGTAAGCTGAAAAGCTAAAATGAACATTTTGGTTATAAACCGTTTCGAATATATATTATTATGATGATGAGCCTATAGTTTTTCAGTATCTAGCACATAATATTTGCTGGCCTAAGGGAGAATGAGTAGTTTAGTTTAAGTATTCAAAAATAAAAAAAAAGTTTGGGTGGAACTCGAACTGCATTTGTATTCCGTCCGATAGGGTCATCCATTAGTCAGTCCAGTCGTTTTGTCTCTACGTCTACTCTCAAGTCTTGTCCGTCCATCTGACTCTTACTTTTTCTCTGTCCAATCCAAGTCAATGTTTTATTTTTTTCTCATCAGACCAAAATGGTAAGCGAGTGACATGTTAATGCATTCCAGCGTCAAAGCAACTTTTAAAATGAATGAATTAAAAGTTTAAGGTTTTGAATATATTAATATGTGTTGCTGATGTTACTACTGCTCCTGAAGTGGCATCTCAGATCTCATACTCATACACTATACACAATGAATGACATGACATGATAAAAAAATCTAAAAATCTATTCTAAAATAATTTACCCGTCTGCGTAGGCATTGTAAAAAAGTTCCCAGATATAAGAGAGATTTGACGGAATGGAAAAAGCAAAGTAAAATTCAATTACAGCCAAATATAATCCCTATGATTTTGACTTTGCGTGTGTACAAAATCATTGCATGATTCTCAAGAGAGATTTGAGAAAAGTACATGAAACAAACTATTGCTTGCATTATCCACAAAACAATAACTTTGTGGTCACGACATTTCACTGTCCACCACTTCTTGACTCTCAATTAATTGTAGGTAGTTAGTTTCATCGAGGACGACGAGTGAATGTTTGTTTGTGGAGGTGGTTTTGCATTAATTTTATACATATCCATTTATATAAAAGTTAACTTTGATTCATTCTTTGCGTGTTAGAACCATTTAGCAAATACTAACATTACATAATCACATAGCGCCGGTATTGACACACTACAGAGGGCAAAAAGTTACATTTCGTTTGACACTCACTCAGTATTCAAAAGACAAGATGTGCCAGAAAGGGCTTATCAGTCGTTGACTATTCAAGAATGATTTTATGAAAGAAGGATTGTGACTTTGGGACTGTGGTCACCACCGAGGTGGGCAATTCTTTAAGCTGACAAGAAAAAAATTTATTTGGTGGTGGTGATTAAGATAAGCAATTTAATCCAATGAAGAAATCAATGACCGATCAAATCGAGTCGGATCAGAGGTATAGAGCTGTTTATGGTTAAACTTAAACTGGCTGATTATACTTTGTACTCTACTAAGGTCATGAGATGATACGATTCACCATTAGTTATTACTTTATCTCATAGTTATTTCATTATCATGTCTAAGTGAGTAGGTGTAGATTGCAGGTGTGTGTATATAATCAACTACCTACTACTGATACTAGAGGTGCTAACTCCAAATTGACAGGAAATGTCATCTTATCGGATGACCAATTCAGTCGGATGTCCGTTTTCGGACAGAATAAAAAGATTGCTTTTGGTAGGATTTGGATTAGGAATTTATTTTTGCCTAAAGGTTGCGGTTGGAGGATTATATAACTTTTGGGGATTTGTATCGTATCAGAATAAATCCGTGAGCTGTGGATGTGGGTATGAGAAAAAAGTATTGCATAATTTTAGTAATAACAAGTACTCTGACTCTCTAAAAATGAATGATAAGATGATAATGAACCCTCTCAATCTTATGTATCTGGTTGGATGGGCCCACATGGCACGTTTTCCATGTGTGAAATCCCGTTTCCTTTTCTGAGAGATGAGAACTTGTATGTAATTGTGTAAGTAAGCTGTCATGTTAAAAGAGACCTGAACTAGTATCTTTGTGTGAGTCCAGGAAGTAGAAGTTTTTAAATTTGAAGAAGGATCGTTTATAAAGTTTGGAACATGCTTAGAATTCAGTTTAGAAATCACTTTAGTCAAACTTTGAGGAAATTAGTTCATTCCAAGTCAATGCGGAAAATCAAGCCCGTTTAGTCTCTTGAAAATCCAATGCATTCCAAGATTGCTGAGTAGCTGACGACAACTATGTACCAATACCAGAATACGTTATTATATTATATTGTATTATGCCAATTTGTGTATGCATTAAAGGAAAACGGAAAAAGGATCTCAATTCTCAAAAGTCGAGATTTTTGATCAACCCTTAAATCATCCAGCTCAAGAGTTCTCAAATTCATATTAACACTGAATACCATGTAATGATGATGGGTATTGTTTTTTATTTTTATCCCCATTAAAAAATATGGATTGGATGAGAGTCTAATCATCACTGTTCAACCACTACTACTATCTGGCTTATCTACCTCGTGCTTTCCTTCCTCTCATCTCTCTTCATCCTCTTGATTATCAGCTTTACGGTGTAAATTAGAAGAATTATTAGAATTATATGAGATCTACTCTGTACATATGCGATAGCGTAATATGATATGAAAGTTTGAAGTACGACCTACCTTGAAAAATAATGATACCGCGGTGGTGTGTTGTTAGTGATAGTATATAGTGTGTAGCCCACCCGGAATCGCTGTGGAGGATCAAAATATCAAATTAAACTTTGATATTCATATTGCATCATAATACCATTTCATAATCATCCTAAGTTTGTAAGGTTTCCAGCATCCATAAATAAGTACGAAGAACGATACTAACTTCGCAGTGTGTAGGTAACTCATGTTTAGGAAATGCAGTAAGCTTTTGAGAAGTGAATCCCTATTATTACCGGGCATGAAAGATATTAATCTCCCAAGTTGATCTATCTAGCATTTAATCCTTCCTCTCCTAGGTTGTAGTGGTTGTATCCTGTATGTAATTTGATAGATCTTCCAGACCTGATTTCAGGTCGAACGCTGTTAAGGGTGTTGTACAGTTGTAAAGTTTAGTTAGGAGTTCTTCAGTTCTTGATGCTAGAAAAGTCAAAGGAATATGTAAAAGTGATCCTTCTTTTTATGGAAATGGATTACGGATTATGAGTTTCTCAGGCAGCACCAGGTAGATCGTTAAGATTCATGAACTAGAGGGCTGAGAATTTACCAACGTAGTTATCTTGTAATATGTAAAGGAACTATTAATTCTTTTAACGACTAATATAATGTTAGAAATGTTGACTGTAAAAATCAGATTCTGTGATAAGTGAGTCATGCTTCGGCGAATTTTCCTGAACATTTATAAACAAAAAACAATCGATTGCAAAATTCGTGTATAAGGAAATTTTGAATTATTATAATTAGAAAAGTTAATCGTTGAATTGCACCTAATTCACAGCCCCTAATAATGCATACTTGATTTTTGTGGGGCCTAAATTCCTGGAATACAGACTAAAAGACTAATGGGTGGAACTAATAGAGTTTTAAGGAAGGCAGTGGAACGGAAGTTCGTTTTTTGAACCCTTTATTTAAATGGCCAAATGTGCTTACTAGCACACGCAGTATTTGTTTGTTTAGAATTTGATATCTAGGGTTGATTTCCCAAACATTTGTTTGAGGTCAAAGGGATTTAAATAAGTTGAAAGTTGATTGTCTTCAACTGAGTTTTGACCTCCGGAAAGACGTGAATACGGCCGAAACACACTTTTTAAATTGATGTATTGTCGGATTGTTGTTTGTGTGATATTGTAATTTAGAATTTTAGTGATGATGTCATTCATGCAAGATTTAGAGGTTGCAGAACTACAATCAAAACCACACAAGCAGGCACGTATTGTAAGAAGATAAGAATTACCTTTGTACTATTTGAATTCTATAATTCATGTGCCGTTTTTTTACTATCACCTAGTACTATTATTATTAAATAAAATCATATAAATCATCACACATTCACCCCTGCTATAATCAAAACCAACCAGGTAGTGTGAGTAGTTAATTAACAGGAAAATGACTTGCAAGTGGTTAATATTGGTTCAACAGCAAGTGGCGAATCAATTTGACTGTTCATTCGCTTAAATTGATAAATCATGTCAGAAAATTATAATTTCAGAATGTTAACCCAGAAATATTGTTTAAATTTTAATCATTTCAATATTGCTTCTGTCAACTTTCAAACAAGTTATTTTTTACAAGGATGATAGATTATAGATTTGATCTTTAAACATCAAGATTATCTTAATAAATTGAAATCGACTTGCTGTTGTTGAGAAGACATTTTGGTTCATGTATCACGTCTCCATCTCATCATGCTTTGAAAACTCTATAACAATATATTTACCTGGAAATGGTAATCAAATGATCGGAATCGTGAGTGTTTTTGAGGCTACTTTAGTTCACAAAAGAGGTTTGTAATTATTAATTTCGTTTCTAGTGCAGATTTGAAAACCAATACTGCGGTTGTATTTCTCCTACTTTTTATTAAGTTTTTTGTTGAATTGTGGACTAATATAATTGCTATCCCTTTTGGAAACTGTATTTGCCGATTTCAAAAGAACACGAATAATTTAATAATTGAAATTGCTACGGTTCGCTAGAATGATCTATGAACAAGCTGAAAGGCTGATGAATGTTTTGTTCAAGCGTTTGAAACAAATCACTTTTTAAATGTCTAGTATTACCGTTTCATTTCTTCCCTACTAGGATTTCCTAGCACTTACACTTACTACACGGCTAAAATACTAGATAGAACCTTATTCATCCCACATGCCCTCAACTCTATTGTATTGAATTAATTCACGCTAAATTGATTCTTTAATGATTTGAAAATTCCACAGAATGCATTTCCAACAAAAAAATATTATTACAATTTACAATAGAAACGTTTTTTCTTCGTATTTTCAAATCTTAAAATCGAAAACCTTTCCTCTTTCTCTACTTATCTTAATAATTCTTCCCATCAATTCCTTATCATTTTTATGGGTAAAATTTGGAAAGCTCCATTTGCTCTTTGGAATCCGTTTTAAATAGCTCTTCCATAAAAAATTTTCTTATTGGTAGTCGGACCATGAACCTTATGTTTCGTCTTAAGAGTGTATGAAAAATTAGAAA
>JAQGAA010002366.1:0-12843 GCA_034696425.1 Isotoma viridis | reverse complement strand
ATCCTTCTAAGGATAATAATAATAAAACAACTTGCAAGAGCGACAATGGTAATAGTAGTAGTAGTGGTAGTAGTAGCAATGCACCGGAACCAAGGAGCAAAAGGAAGTATACCTTGACATGACATGACTTCTTGGGAAGATTGCATATGTACCTTCTTCTATATATGAGGTTAACAGACACACAACATAGTTTTAAAAAGATACCAAATATATAAAGAAAGGATGTACATTGTATGTATAAAAGAGAAAGAGAGAGAAAAAAAACAAAAGGGAAAGTCAACTTGTGAGTTCACCTCAAGTCAAAGCGAGCTTGAGCTCTGGACTAAACAGGTGAATACCACAGAAGAGAGAAAAAAACTAGAACCTATTTATTGAATTGAAGTTGGTGAGTTCTTTTTTTTATTTTTGGTTCATTTGATAGAAAGTCAATACGTCTCATTTAACTTTCTTGTTAGTAAAAGGTAAAATGGTATCTAGACAATTGCTTCGTTTACAGTGGATGGGTTTGCTTTCTTTTTAGAAAACTTTCTTTTTAAATGAATATACTCAGGAAATTAAGATTACCTTTTGGATGATGGCATTATCATTGATAGTGCCAGTCAAATTGGCTGAGTTATAGTGTTAAAACTTTATTATTGTAATTCTCGTATTTAGAACCCACCAGGTTTAATGTTTTTTTCAGGGGGCTACAATTTTTTAAACTACAACTTCTAAATTGTTACGTACGTTTTAAAAAAAAACACTTCTTAAACTGCAATATTCTAGGTACCCTTCAAACAGAATTTTATTACTTTGTATCCCCATGAGATTGCACTCCGAGAGACCCGAGCTAGTTTTTCAACCATCTGCTTCTGTCAACCGTAGGGTAGCATTTAAGAAGGTCTAACTACTACGGTGACATTTCTTTCTTACAGAATACCTGATATTTTAAAGTCAATTATAATAGTAAGTTGCAAACACAGCTCCCTGGGTCAGTTGGTAGGAATTGGAACTTTGTTACTTTGCATAATGTGGAATAGGCTTTATTACATAATATATACCATGTACTATACCCAGTAGAAACTTAGCATCTAAAGGGATTCCTGTATAGTACAACCATCAATATAGAATTCTATCTAATATTATTATCTGAATATATAAAATGATATAAAGTAAAGAGAGACTTACTTTGAATAAAGAAGGAAGGAAATAAGCATGAGGAGGCAGGCCAATCCATCAGATCTTCCAGTGATTCCAGAAACCTACAATATTACCCATTAATTTGCATGATTAAACTTCAGTCGAATGAATCTGATGGCAAGGAAGCAAGCAAACGGAACCAACCACATACACCGCTAAACAAAACTCTTCTCATCTCATCATCTTCCCCGTTAGTTGTAGTAGTACATAGTGAGTAGTACTACTAACCAAAGCCCAAATCGACTCCATGGGGAAAGTAATTCTGTCTACACACAACTACCGTTTTTCTAGTCTGTATGTAGGCGGTTGTACACAGTTCAGGAAGATAGGGTTGTGTAACTAGTGTTTAGGAGGTGAATCTCGTTTTGGCTTCGGATTTAACTTTAAACAAACTCTCTTTTAATACTTATTTCCCCACCCAGGGATCTAGCAGTCGATCTGAAGGGAATAAATAGATACACAGGGACAGAATGAAAACCAAAGTGTGTAAATAACTCCTCAAGTCTCAACAGTTCAAAAGCCGGTAGAGGAAATGAGGATATCCTCCAAATTTATTAGCATAGACTACCTAAGAGATTTAAGTAGAGTGTATATTTATATGAACAAAATGATTTTATCTAATCACATTAAATCGGTTCAGTCAACTCTCCCTTGGAGACATACATACCTTTCCCACTTTCCCTAAACTTTCAGCACCTTTATGTAAAAATTTAATTTACAAAGCTAATTTTCTAAAATTTCCCAAATTCAAAATTGCACTTAGAGGTCAATTATTCATTGCAAAAAAAGGCAAAGTTAAATTCTAGGCATTATACTGTCATACCTAATTGGATTTAATTCCATTCATCAGTCATTTTCCTATTTTTGACAGGTGGTAAATGAAACCTGATATTACTGTTGTGACTAAGACTTCAAGTAGCAAAGGTATAATTTTTTTTTAATTTGCCAACCTTTCATCAAAGTTACTCAGAACCTAATCCTGAAATACTTTTAGATACCCTGAGTGAAAAGTAGCGTGCAGGAGTAATTTGTAGTGTTACTTGCACACAATGCAAGTCATTCCAAGCAAAAGTTAACATCTTCAAGGTTGACTTGAACTCTCGAAAATACTATTCTAAGGTTGAGATAGGCCTTGGATAGAATAATAATAATAATAGGAAAATTATGACAAAAAGTCTTGAGAAAAAAGCAGTTTTAGGAAATGGGATGCAGTCTCTCTCTCTTAGAGTTAACTCTCTCTCTCTCTCCCTTGTTCAATAACTTTGATGACCTATAAGTATGTTTATAATAATCTCCATTATGGGATGTTAGGTTATGTTATTATGGAATGTCTTGAGCTATTACTGTTATGATTATTATTACTGTTATCCTTTGGCATAACGAGAGAAGAGTGAGACTAACAAAACCAGAGAGAGAACTTTTCCCCTCACTTTCTCTTCCTTAGTGCGTTACACTACATTACTGCATTATTATTATATTTATCTATAGATGCACTCCCACTACTACTGCTACTAAAGACAGTGTTGACATAGGCTTTCACTTCTGATAAATAACTACCTTGTACTAGTACTTTAAGGCTGACTCAATGAAGATAGAGTTTGAGTACTTTGAGTTTAATACACAAATAATAATATATATCTATAGAGTCAAAGAATAAGCGGATAGATCAGCCCTTTCCTTCCTCTCCACATTAGATGCCATTATTTCACCCGAGAAAGTTATCTTTGAAAAACGGATTTCCTAAGTGCAGAAGGAAAAAAAGGTTGCCCTTTGTTAAATTTATGCATAAGGGTATGAACCAAAGCGTCACAAAGGAGTAGATGAGGGAGGGCAAAAGAGAGAGTATAAAAAGTCAAGTTCATTTATGTTCACGACCTCGCTTTATCCATGTTATTGGCCGAGTTATGACTTTCTTTAGGTTTGTTATGACTTGAGTTAGTTAACAATTAAGGTGATTCGAATCTATAGGTGATTTTGGGGATAAGAAGGTTATTGTATTTTAAGTGTGATATATGTGTCAATATATTCTAGGGCTAAAAATTACATTTTCTTAAATAAAGGGAATTCGGGGAAAGCTATAGAATATGACGTTTGTAATAAAACCGAAGAACTTTAACTCAACAAATTATTATGAGTGTGTAAAATTAATCATAAAATCTAAAATCAGGTATAAACTAAATATTTACCTAATAATCACCAAAACATACCATGTGTACCTAAACCGTTTATTTTACACAGTTATGATATCGTATTTTGATTGGTTCTGTTTGCATATAAAAGTAGCATTAAAATAAGAAAATGATTACAACTTACAGCTTCAGTGTGTACAGGATGAACCGCAAAAATGGCACAAGTGGTCAGAGAACTAACAAGAGTCATTCGAAGAATTTGGATACACATTTTAAACACAAGGAGACACACGACCGTGTGCATTAAAATGTTTGTCCAGTGAAATGCGACTTCTGATAGTTCACCCGACAAAATATAGTTCAACCTACAAGATAAAAAATAATTGAATCTTTCATAATACACATAAGAGTTCTTATCTATTGCATAACTTCAACTCCACTCAACACAGTAAAAAAATTAGTCAAATGTAATCACAATAGTGCAGAAAAAATTGCAAATTTGATACGTATGTCAAGTAAGAAAAATATTACTCGGATGATTGATCACCTTAAAAAATATGTCTGGAAGTAAAACTGTGTAAGCCTTTAAGGTATGAAAAACAAAGTCATGAGAGAAAGTAGTTTGGCAACATTATTGGCTGCATTACCTGAAAGTAGCGATTGTAAGTGGGCGATAACTCTTATGTGAGTGAATGCTAGCCATATCAGTTCCCCAATAATCATTCCACCACATGGTCCACCATCCATTTGGAGCTATTACATCATTATTCCTTACAATGCTCACAACATCATCGTGAATAAACTCTCCATGTAGGGTATTCAAATAAACAGCGATTGAAAGAAAAACAATGATTGCGATTGATGCGAAAAGACCCTTTTTGTTTAGCGAAATATCCTCAAGGGGAATATCAATAGAATCTGTTCTTTTTGCGTTTTTAAGCTCCCAAACTCTGTTTCCATCTTGATTTTTATGAGATTTGTTTCTTCGTTTGTGTAAATGGTTATGACTATGTCGCACCTTGCAGTTACTTCTAGTATAAGGTGGAAGTTTTTTACTTTTTCCGTGAACGTGTGAACTTGCCTCAATTTCTGTTGACTTTGAACTCGAAGATGAGAAAAAGCGTGCAAACAATGAAGAAATCATATTTGATCTGAGTATAGAATTCGATCCCGTTTCTGGCTCTGAGGTTGATGAAAGAGATGATGTTGACTCGGTTTCTGATGAACTGATCCAAAACATGTTTGGACTTTACTGCAAATAATACACCATTTCGTAAGAATATTGCAAATATCTGATAAGTAATGCTTATTTTCTTTATGATAACTCAATTCCTACCAGTAGAAGGTACATTTATGGCATCTATCCATATTATAATCAAAAACGTATTAATTTTCCCTAAAACCCCTTTAAAATAAAGAAACTCTAGTAAGGTCCTAAAATAGAACAAAACCCATAACTTCATTTCACTTGTGTTATGAAATGCATTCAATTATCATTATCATTATATCACAACTCACTTACAAATACATGAATAACTAGAGTTTATGTTATATAACAAGAATAATCATAAGATTTTGAAGCCAATACGCTTTCAGCATTACAATTTACAATATAACCCCACTGGTCTTTTATTATCTTTCTATGTGATTAATGTAACCCTGGAATAAAGCAGGAAAAGGATTATTATGTTGGAAAGTTAGAATTTCAAAATTTCCTTAAGGCATTTCTTTCATTTGTCGTCCATACCACCGTGTCCTTGCCTACTCTCTCTCTCTCTCTATTTCTGCTTGTTTTCTAAGACAATTTCTTTGAGCAAGAAACTTACCCTCTCTACTTTATTGTCTTAACAATATATAATATATATACTCCTACTTTTATCTCTTTTCTTCAAAGAACTTCTCTAACGCTAACCAACTACAGTTACAACTTTTTAAAGCAACACAAAACCCCATGAGCTGAAACTGCATAAGTTGCATTCTTAAATTAAATTAGTATGAAATATAATACGATGCATCTTTTGAACTTATCCTGTAAAAACAACTATTATCCAAGTAATAAAAACAGGAGACTTACTTCAATAAGAAATTATTTTCTTACGTGGGTGTTACTCTGTGTCAATATAAATCCAATTATTTTATAAAATCCATACGTTTGCAAGTAGAGACAAAGATGAAAGTTACAAAGCCATACAAAGATGCTTGAGATGAAACTCCCGAGAATTAATAATTTCTAATTATCTTAACACACTGCACTTTTAATTATTCATCAAATTTTAATTAAACTGTTAATACATTATATAACATTATATAACTGCCACTTTTCATGCTGGAACTATATAATGCACAATCGAATACACGAAATCAGACAAAGACCCTTAGCAACAAAACAGGTCAGTATGAAACGAATTAACTCTTGTGTAATCACTTCAGTAAGGTTTGTCTATATACGGCTATAATGGATAAAACAATGTTAACAAGTATGAAATCAAACTTGTAATAATGTTTGTCACTATGTATTATATGTTCTGTTACTAACCTCCTTACAAATAAAAAATTCCTTTTATCTTTTATTACCCTTAACTCCCTTGATTTCTGGAATCAACAATGTTCAATCTGTATCTTACATTGATCGGAAATTTCCCAAAAAGTAAGCTTAATTTATTAAATTTTCTCATCCGGTTAAAATGATTTCCCCTATATAATCCTATCAAACACACCACATATTCACTAAAAGTGTATACTATGGAATTACATAGAATGAAATCAAGTCACAGAATTATTAAACAAGCAGTCAGATTTTTATTTATGTATTCGCCATACACTAATAAGTTTGTAATACTTTCCCCTACTAAGTAATGCTCACAAAAGCGTGTGTCCTTTACTTCTAGTAGCTTTAAAGATAAGCTTGAAAACCACTAGTTTTTAGTATTAGTTGTTGTAGTGATGAGAATTGTGGTGCAAGTTGGATAAACAGAGACACAGGCTGTGTTCTTCTGTGGATGTTAGAATCCCTTATGCTTCGATGGTCGGGTGAGCAAGTGCCTTGTGTCTTATTTGCTCCCTCAATTCTCTCTTTTTGATAATAATTATTATTGAAATGGAAATAATTAATGGGATTTACTGCGGTTGAATATTAATCACTGCCCCAGAGAACTGTTTTTGAGAGTTCTAATTTACTTTTACTTCATTCCCTTTCTTCACAAAGGAAGCACATCTGGGATTCTCAATCAGCCCCCAAAAAATATGTAGAGTTATTAAGGGGATTTTGGTCATAAGTTGAGATGATAAGTTGGATTGCGAAATTGTTGGAAAGAAACAGAATGACGAAGAAGTAGAGTATATGCTGACGTAACTTAAGTTTGAATTTATTTGCTGTTTTCGGAGTCAAGTTTATGATTTTTCCGGGTATAATAATCAACACTTGCTTTTTAATTGTTTTCACTTGGGTTTGTAACAAAGTCTTGAGTAAATATTTTTAAATGTTAGTAAGAATTGTCATTGCATATTGTAAACTATTTTACACAAACTTAAGCGTAATTAGCTTAATTCTTAAATGTTAGTCTCACGTTAGCCCATAAACTTTTAATTTTATCAAGAGAAAAGCTAATGTCTCAAAAGTCTTAATGAACTGTTGTAATGTTTGCAGGAAATAACTAAGAAAAATGTGAAAGTTTAGGTTTCACTCATTTCAAAATTAGTAGTTGATGAAAATAAGAAATTTTTACATATGTTAATGTTTAATTTCATTTACCCTAACAAAATAAGAAAGAGTTCTATTCCCAATGAATCCAAATTAAAAGGTTGGTTTAGATTCGCATATTAATGTAAATTAACTAATCTTAACTTTATGCCCTTTTAATCTTAATTAAGTTTTATAGTTTTTTATTGAGTCCTTTGGGGAAAATTAACTTATTTCTAAAGTTGACTTAACAGTAAATACTCAACCAGGGCAATAAGTGCAATATATCTGATAGAAGAGCAAAAGCAACACACGATTTCAACTAGGATTAGGAATTGACACACGAATAAGTTTTAGTGAATCTCAAGACAATTATCTCTAGAGAAAAAACTTTTCACAGATAGCTTTCTCTTTCTGAGAAATTGGTGTTAAATGAAACAACGGGAATTTGGAGAGTGAGTTTGGGTTTTTATTATAGAGTTTTCCTAAAGTAAATCATTTACCTTAGTTTTCTAAATATAATTTAGACTTAATTATATCAAAATTTAACACTCTTAAACTATCGATTCTCAGCAGGTTTACCGTAATCACGCACACACAAAAGAATAATAATAACTGTGTTTAAATGTTTCAAAAATTTTGAAATTTAAAATAATAAATTTCTAAAAAGGTGTTGAACAGTAGAATAAAGTTGGATTTGATTTTTTTCAATTTGGGGTAAATTGCAACGATAAATTCACCAAAGGTGAGAATTATCAAGTTGGAATTGTTTTTTTAGAGATGTGTTCCTCTCAAAGACTGAAACACTTGTGACCAAACTCTCCCTGCACCCCTAGTTTTATAACAACACCACTTACTTACGTACCTAATACCACAACTTGTAAAACTGACAGACTCATCAGCTAGCTCAGAAAGAAACTTGGAGAGAGAGCGACTCCGAAACGGGAATCCTATCCTGCCAGGTTTCACCAACGAACTAGCCTGCCTGACTCAACTGAGCTTGAACTCAACCCGATTTTCCCATACCTTAGAAACTTTAATTCCAGAAGGAAGTTGAGTTCGGAGAAGTATATAACATTTTGGTTGCTTGATACCAACAAAACAAGAACCTCTCCTGTGCCTCTCTGTCTTTCTACTACTGGGCTACCCGGATCGGTTTTTCTATGAAGGAAATCTCTCGTGAATTTCTTTCTCCCTTGCCTTGTGTCTCGTCTTGTGTAGGAAAAGAGAGTACAAGCAAAAGGCTCCCTGCTAATACTGTTGAGTACGTGTGTGATGTGTCCGGGAACAACCGGTTTCACAACTGATTGCTCAATACACGTGGTGCTAGGCTTTTATCCTACTCTTCGGAGCAGGAACTCTTACCGTACTAAAACGCATCTTTCTATCTAAAGGTCCCTTTTTTATATGTAAGTTTTGAACTTGTAGTGATGCCATATACTGCGCTATTACCACTTTCATACTATGTCTTATTACGTTTGTACATCATCATCCCCACAATCCAAAGGAGCTTAGAGTTTAGAAATTGCAGTGTATAAGCAAGGAAAAAGAGTAAAGATTTGATATATTATTATTTTGAAAAAGCATATCGACCTTCATAGTTATGTCAAATGTGTGTGCATCTTCCCTTTTTTACAATCCACGGACCGTATTGGTCTGGTCTGAGGTCTTTCACTAGGCCTGAGACCAAGATTACCTTCACTGACTCTTTGGTTCTGTAGTCATGTATGAGTTCTTGAAGAAAACTACGATAAATGTACATAAAGTAGTACCACTATCATCATCATCATCATCATGTCGATAATACTATCACCAAAGAACCATTTGCTGCTGCTGTATTTTCTGCGAGATTCACTCTGTTTCATCTTTTCCTCTAGCTGGATTACTTTTGCTTGAGTGACTATACCAAAGCTCAATTTATTGTCTTGAAAAACTTTGATTTCCCCCTCGTTTGTTGATTTTACACAGAAGAAAGACTTCCGGTCCAGTACCAGTAGTAGCAAGATCTGGAACAACAGTATTAATATGTAATAGTAAAAGTAATAGTACTATGTACATGTAAGAGTCAGTACGATTCAAACCAAGTTGGACAACTTTCTTAGAGGTTTTCGTTCTTACATGTCTCTACCGAAATATTAGGGAACAGAGGTAAAATTGGTAATAATAAGAGAGCAAAACTTCTTGTTTTACTACAAGAATTTCACCAAAATGTACCTTAAAATCTACTTTTATCTCATATGGATTCATGACTTGGTTATCTCATCTCAAAAGATAATTGAATTTAAATAAAATCAAAGAGTTTTGTGGACAGAACAGTTTTCCTGGAAATTATTGCTTTAGCCATAGGCATCTCTCTCATTGCTTTCTTACAATCATCTGAATTCATAAGAAAAGAGCTATTAGGCTTCCAGTTGACCATAAGCCTTATTGTGTACTTGAAGTATGACAGTAGTAGGAAAAAAGTATAAAAAAGAGGAACTGGTTTAAGGGACAAGTCAGGAAGTAAGTTCCCATGGTTGATCGAATGGGAGTGAACGTAATAATAAGGGCTAGACCAAATGATTCCATAGGTAAGGAAGAGGCTTCTTCTAAAGAAATGAGTAGACGGATGGGCCCCGGTTGTCGTGATGCATGAATGTCGGGTTGTATTAAGATGCTCGTTTATGAGAACAGTTTCCAATAAAAGTATTGGGTAGTAGTAGCAGTAGTATCTTTCCAGAAACCCAACATACTAGCCTCCAGTTATTGTTCAGTATACTTGAGTCCACAAAGTAGAGTCGGTCCATTGGATTAGTCCATTTCGAATCAACCAGCCGAACAACCAACTTGACTTTCTTTCCTGAGGGAGCACAGGAAAAGTCAAGAAAGTTGACCAGGCTAGCAAAATCACCAGGAAAAGAGCCAGAATGAAGACTTTAATATTATAAGGAGGAACGTTGTATGAGTAGCTATCGTAGTAGTAAGAGGGTCAGGTCACCTCTTTGGACTTCCTGTCTTCAATTGTGAATCCAATTTCTCCGTACACTACTACTACCACCCTGACTCAAGGCACCCCTCACACAGCTTCATCTAACTTTATGCCTCCTCTTTGTCTGTGTACTAGGAGCAATAGACCAATTCTAACTTTCGATTTCCGAACCTTTTGTCTCTTCGATTTGGCATAGTTGAATTGAACTATTTTGATCTAAGAAGGCAGAACGAACGCTTAGAATTTTTTGGCTTCCTGCTTCCCATTTATTTGCAAGCTGAAGGAGTGAGTCCTTTAGTTCTTTCTTCTCTTTTTGGCTCGATTTAGCTTTTTACTTCTAGTTGAGCACGGAAAAGCATCGAGACTTCAAGTTCATAATATTCCTGCTGCACTAGAACTACTTACTATCAATACTACTAACTATTGCTACTATTGCTTCATGGCTGGTTCATAGTTGATAGCATGGATCATGGATCTATGAGAATGTGGTAGGTGGAGATTTCACTACTTGAGGCTTACTCAACCGTATGCAATATTCGATTGTGTATGTGTGTGTATGTGGCTTTCTTTATAGAGGTTGTGCTTTCTCTCCTTTCTCCACTACTATTACACACTACTATTCAACACAATGTGAGTACACACTGTTTATAACAAGCATATGGATTTACCCTGGGTATTTACTTCACAAAAATGTGTTATTTAGAAAGCTGGAGACTTCTGATAGCAAGCAATTTAGACGGAGAGTGCTAGTGAATGTGAAAATCTACTTTGAAACTCTAGTTTTTGACTGTAAATATACAAGCAAATAAGAGCTTCACAAATCCTTTCACCAAAGATGAGCAGATGGACAAGGCCAATATGGCAATCAGAAATCCGTATGAGGTTTGAGGTTTATTACTTGAATGGTCAAGCTTTAAAAAAAATACTTTTTTCTTTCTTTTCTTTCACATTTTCCACTGAAATAACAACTCAGACAATGTGAACGCCTTATAAGATCTTTATATATACACATATACCACATGCTTTTAGGATGAAGCAATAAGTCCCAATCCCTCATGAAGTAAATCTATTTTTGTAGAATGGTCCAAGAGAGTAGGAATTTTGCTAATAATATCATTTCATATCAAAATACCAATATTGAAAGTAACTTCTAAAGGGTTTGCTGTCTGTGCCAACAAACTCAGAATCATCATCATCATCAACTATACAGATCTGATCCATTGGATTTCATACCTTTCTTCTTCTTCAGTTTAGTCTCTTCATTTTTGCGTTTTGTCCAATTCCCATTTGGTCATCTCCCAGGCAGACAGAGAAAAAGCCTTTTCATTTTATCTCCATGAACTCTGACTCAATAAAGAATGAGTTACAAGTATACTTAGGATTCATGTCCTATGTAATAATATACCAATGCCATGCCATATATCGTCATACCCTGAGTTGTGACTGACTCCTACTGTCAGTTTACAGTTGGACAATGGACAATAGACTTGAATTCGAGGGATAGGGGAATGATGATATTTGGAGCTTGAGACCATGACGAGATGACAGAAGCTAATCTCTAAAAAACCCCTTTTCAATGAAATCCTTTTGGGAATAAGAGTTGCATAGGATTAGGATCTTCTTTCTGTCTATCTAACTTTAAATGGATTAGATTTGTCCCTTTTAAATCAAGTTTCAGGAATTTCTATTATCTTCATCAATTTAAAGGGTTCATCCATTTCCAGGCGTGAGCCTCAAGCACGTGCTATCAGAGGAACCAAATTCACTCTACGTATGCTCAGGAAGTTGACAAATGAATTTGAACACGCGACTAGTCCTATATTGCGATGAGTAAGTTGTAAAGTACCACGTGATTTTAACAGGATTATCACCAACTCTCACTCTCTCAGTTAAATTGTCCCCACACTGTCAGCTAAAATAATTAAGGAACTGTATCAAAGTAGCTGAATCCACAGCTTTTTAATTGAAAATCAAGTACCTGAGTTAATTAGAGCATGTTTGCCAATTTAGAAGAAAATTTCATTAAATTTCCTATCGGATTTTGTGCTAATTCATGAATAAATTTTCAATACAAATATTTAATGAGGAAACAATACAATACAAAAACACAACATTTCTATTCAATCGATACAAAAAAACTACGTGACTTTCTGTATCATGTTCAAAATATATTTTTAATGTCCCCACGTCTAGAAATCTTGACAGGGCAAGAACCTGTTATAGTTTTTCTTAAAGTTTGAAAAACATAGTCAATCTTTAATTCGCATCATATCCATGTAAATAAAAAACCCTCTTGAACACTAACATTATAAATTATTACATTGATACCGATTAAGTTCCTGGACCAAAACCAAAACCAAGTTTAAGCATCTCCTGTCGAAAAAAAGACACTTCTCCACAAAACTTAATAATTTATGATGTTAAAAGATCGCCATTTCCATTACGAAACTTAGGTGCTTAGTTGTTGAAGCACGTGTTGAGAATTACAAATGATAATTTTGCCTACATCGTGTACACTACTTTTTTTATCTTTTCCAAAGACATGTAGTAGACACTTGGTACAGGAAAGTAGATGAGTAAAATTGAACATTAGAACATTACCTAATAGACACACGCACCATTCAACCCAGATACATTATTATACATATTGTATATCGTATACAATGATGCCCGTCCGTGTAGCCCTGGCCGGTGTCATTCCCTTAATTTAATTTAATTTAATTTATTATGAAATCCAATCGTAAGTGTACAACATGGTAGTTACATCATAAATAAGTCAGCATTAAATACAATTTAGGCTAATTATACAATTTTTTTAAGTACTATTTGTAGCATGCAGAGAAAGATATAGACTTGGATAAGATACATTGAGATTCAATTAGCATTAT
>JAQGAA010002365.1:0-12845 GCA_034696425.1 Isotoma viridis | reverse complement strand
TATTCCTGTACCCTTGACTTTGTCCAAAGTTAACTCATCATCGCCCACTTAAATTATTCATATCCATTATTCTTGTCTTAATGATAACTTTTTGTTTTTACTAATTGGGAACATGTCATTCCCGACCCTTTCTTTATTAACGCTCGTCCATCTTTAATACGGCAATTATAATACAAGCCGACATTAATTTTACCCTGTAATTGATCATACAGTAAATAAGAAGAGAAAGATTCGCCAAAAAGTTGAAAGTTTAGATATACATGCTACCATGTAGATGGACAGTAAGCATAAAAGGATAGTATATAATTTGACGTCTTTGAGTAAAGATGCATCTCTTGGTATACATGGTCGTAATGTCATTAGTGTAGTTAGTGTTTGAAAACAATTGAATATCACTAGGGAATTATATAAGAACAAAGTTTGAGGAGTGAATAGGGGGAATATCATTTATTAAATGCAATTTATGGTAGAAAATTCATAGAATCAAGCCATTATGTTCTATTAAGCTGGCGTTTAGTCGTACTAAGGGACCCCGCAGTTTATTTTCTGTGCTTTCACTACTCCTTTCTCTTCCGCTTCAACAAATGAAAAGCTGACTCGTAACTGCTGAGAAAACAAAAGAGGTTACGGCCAAGTCAACCCATTCAGCATCTATTTTAGTACATCGTATGCCAAAGGTATCTAGCCTTAAACATACATATAGCCATCACAAGTAAAATCTTTGTGAGCAGTGTTAGTTCAACAAAGTAAGTAGAATGTAAAAGAACCAGCCACCAAAAACTAATTTGCGAATTTCATTGGGGAGAAATAAAAGGGAAATGGTGAACATATTGAGAATTTTGCTATTCCGAGACGAGTTTCTCTTATTCCATTCTTCTTTCAACCCCTTTCACTTTCCATCCAGATCAGATCCTTTGCATGATAGTCGAGTTGCATATGTATCCAACCGCAGTTCAGTAAAATATATTGCATAATACTATTGTGAAACTTTATCATATGGGTGTTATTGCTTAAGCTGCCTTAGTATATCTAGTGAAAGTAGAAAGAAAGAAAACAGATGTATCTGCATATCTAATACATTACCGGGGTGGTGGTGGTAGTGCTTATGATGATGGTGTTGGTCTTGATCGTGACAAGGAGTAGCAAGGAAGGAGGGCAGACTGAACTCTGTGATGAATGCAAACTAATTTTAATTAGAACATTGCTTTTCTAAATGCGTCTCTTCCTTAACCAGCCAAAGTGCAATCAACTTATAATTTACGAAACCTGCAAAACTTAATAAGTTCCTTTGATAGAACCTCGATTCCCTTTACCGATCGTACTACTATAAGCACTCATCAACAAGCCTCCTTCTTCCTTGTGGTTGATTTACTTGGCTGATTTTCGTAACCCTCTTTCATCCAACTCGGGATCAAATTGGATTGAATGGAATCTATCTCTTTATATGAATAGTTTGAAAGGGTTAGTCTATAAGACGAGATGAAGATGAGACGAAGAAAAAATTCAATTAAGTTACAGAATTCATAGAGTTCTTGTAGTCAAATTTGATTAGAATTTTTATGCTTGAAACTACTTTGTAGAACTCTTAGACGCCCAAGGTACTCGGAGTAGGATTTTTTTCTCAGTATAATTTCTTTAGGTGGTTGTTGGGTCATTAGATATGATGATGATTCATAATGACATTGGAGATTACATTTTATTGATTTCAGTTTCTGGGCGATTCCAAGTGGTTGGTGGCGAGCAACGACTGTGTTAGCTGGAACGGGAGCCACTTTGTCACTTTTAGTAGGTCTGACAGCGACAGCTTCGTGTTGTATCGCTGACATCCTCAACTCAGGTTCTGCCAAATTTGCTGGGACTCTTCAATTATTTTCAGGTTGGTCAATTTCCTTCTAATGCCTTTAGTAGCAGTACTCATAAAATAACAAAACGAGTTAAGCAGTTAAGCCATACTTCAAACTAGTAATATATTCTATACTATTGAGTCGTTTGCCCTACTGGGATTAATTCTGGGAAAGCATTAACGGAAAAGACAGCATGCCCGGCTAAAAGAACGCAGTTTGTTAAAGTGCAGCCCCAGGGATAACCCTAGCTGACTCTCAAACGAGATGAACATCAGAGGATGAGCTATGATTTATTGCTGCAATTAAATTTGACTTAATTAACTTTCTTATCCTAGTACATCTGTTAATTAGATTCCCTCTGGGACGTCGTCAACAGGAAAGTTTTAGGTTTTAGTTTTCATCCATACAACTAAATGCTTTCTAAAAGCATCAATAAATGCGTTGAGTTCTTCTACTTAATTAAGCCGATTATTAATAATTTACAGAAACTCTGTTCCAGTATTGCTAAGTTGATAGGAGATATACGTAGTGCTGGGTTTTATTTTATGCAATTTTCATATTCATTCAGTATAGATTCAAGATTCACATAGGCTACTTCAGTCGAGATGAATTCCATTTCGGCTCTCATCTCCTATGCTGATTATAGCCAGCAAAGAATTAAAACGACTGCTAAGTTCTGTCTTATGTGTAAGCTTGGGTTATACCTTAGACAAATTTTTATGTTTAATCAAGTAAAAGATTTAAAAGATGAAGAAAGCTTTCTTAGCCTAAAAGTTGGTATAAGTATAAACTGATTATGTGATTACTGAGACTATGAAATCTTACGTGTAACATTTTACTTGGGTGTCCAATGCAATAAAGAATTCAAAATATAATTTAGTAGTGTATGCTTTGAATGCGCTCAACAGTTTTATAATTTGCAAATACATATGTCTGATGCTCTATAGAATATTCAAAGAAAAAGCTTTTTAGACTATTGAACAAAACTCTCTTGTAATTTTAAACCAGTTATTTTTTTAATCAAAATTTTCAAAAAAATCGTTAGCTTTCCATCTAATCAAGGTTAATCAAAGCATACATTTTACAGAATTATAAATTTTGTAATGATTAATAATAAAAGCTTATAGGTAATAATAATAAGATATTGTTAGGAAAAGTTGTACTTTGGCTTTTTTGGTCAGAACAGAATAAAGAAATACTAAGCCAATCAATTGCACAGAGAGAGTTTGTGTTTTTGATACAAATAATATACAGATAATCCCAAGTTTAAAATCATGAAAGATTTAATACATTATATTATATTGTATAATATGAAACCCTAAAAAGCTGAGGCTAATCTTTTGTTAACCCCAACGTTCATTTTGTTAAGAGTTGCTCAACATATTACTCCACTTTCATTGCATTTCCTGTAGCTTCATTTACTTCATGACTTTCACTCACTTACTCATAACTCTTCAGTTAGATTATATGTTTGTTCACTCTAGAGTATTTTAGAAGGTAAACTATACTAAAAATTGTAGGAAGAACTGATATACAAATAATCAACTGAGTGACAATCCAAACAACCCCAAGCGTGCTTTATTATAACTCTCATCTTTTGCATGACATGTACATTTACTTTGTAAAGTAGGTACACGTGTAGCACAGTATTATTCTCCCTGACTTGTACAAAGTCAAAGAGAATTTAACCAAAGTTAAAGAAGCTTTGAATCGTGTAAGTTGTTGCTCGTAGCAGAGAAACTTGTAATCTCTTTTGAGGCTTTCTTCTATTCTATGTCAAACGAGCGAACCTTAGAATCGCCGAAGCATTTCTTTGATGAAATGGATTGTTTGATTTTTTAAAAGTAGATCTCAGCTTCCATAGACAAAATTTACAATTTTTGTATCAGTTTGAACATTGGATATCCATACAGTCGTAAGGGCTAGTAGTACAAGCTTTAGAGTAAACAAACTTAGAACTCTAGGGTCGTGGTTCGTGTGGTAACCTAGTACCGGAAAGGGATCACTCAGGTTTGGGAAATGACAATAGCTTCGTCAAACTAAAAGCTTGTTCTTTTATGTTGTGTTGTGTATTATGTAGAAAAAGCGTATGAACCAACCTCATGATGATATGATGATGTTTCCGCGAATTTTGCTCTCAAAGTAATAGCAGTGAAAGTGCATTTTCTATAATCATCAAAGAAGCAATCTTTTCAGCATGTTCGTTGTTGTAGTTGCTGTTGTATAAAATCATTCTCTCAGAGTCTGTAATAGAGAATCGCGGCTTAGGTGAATGTAAAATGAATTTCCTGTCTTCTTTGATCACAATTCGATATAAGCTCTTTATTTATGATGATGAAACATAAAGAGAGTTGAAAGAGATTGAGGACATTCATACACCCAGATAATTTATTCCAGATTCTTATACCTGATAATGGTAGAGGTATTTTCATATTTTAATTTGTGTTGGCGTGTTTGCTTTTTATGTAGTTACTACATTGCAGCATATGTAAAGTTAATTTTAACTAATTTTCTAAGGGAAGCTGGTAAGCATGGTAAACCTCAAACTATATTAAAGTATAACGAGTAACGTATAAATCATTGTTTTGGATACGACTGTTTTGTAATGTAAGAATAATGAAATTTGGATTGAAATTATAATTTCACAAACTTAAATAATTCATTTTATAAACTAATTAGTAACAATATAAGAGCTCTATTTATTCTTAATCTGACAAGTTAAACTAAAAATGAGGTGCAGATTCCTCAGAAGAAATGATAAGAATTTAAAACTCATGGTTCAAAGGCACTGTACAGGTTCGTGTAAGGAGGTTCATTTCATTCATCTGAACGGTATAACATTACAAAATTTCAGACATAATTTGCATTTTGCTCACTCAAATTAGGTCTAATATGGGATTCAGACTGGTTATTGTGGTTATGTTTGTTGATAGGTTCTGATGTCCTTACAAACTGTTTTACTCAGCAGCTGTTGAGTTGTACGAAATAGATTATAAAAGCTATTAAAAATACCCACATACGGCTTTTATTCCAAAGTAATATTTAAGACTGTCTGGTTCCGAATTACATTTTGATTTCAACACTAAAAAGGGTCATACTGAGAAGTACATTAGAGTATGAATAATATTTAAATTATAACTTTCACATGTTTTTACTGTTACGCATTTACACTTAAATTAAATTAGTTTCAGACAGGAAAATTAAAACAAGGAAATGACAAGACAAGAAAGACAAATCCCTCTGCTCTGCGTCTGAAATGTCTTCGAAGTCCACTAAATTTAATATATTATATCCCCGTCTACAGCAATTTCATATATTTCCAGAGTTTTTTCATACCCTTGGTCATAAAATTAAGCAACTAGGGTAAGAAATAAATTACAAAATGTCTGTCAGTTCATACCAGCAATTCCATCATTTAGCTAGAGGGCTGACGAATTTTTCTTTGTCCATGTACCTAATATTAAACATCCATCCTTGGCAAGGAAGACCCCTTCCTATTTTAAATCAGCTCTTGCTTTTTTGAGTCTTCTTGTCTTTTCCAAGAAACTCTCATGTATGTCAAGTAGAATGAGTAGCGTACTCATATTCTTCCCTTCTTCTTCCTGAATCCTTTTGACTTTCAAGGTACCGAAATACCAGCTAAAGATGGACAACAAAGATGTTGTATTGTAAAATTTATAATAAAAAAAACAATACGCCTACGAAGCAACCTTTTGTTGTGAGTTAAAATCAAAACTCTTCATATGCATCTCTACCCTTTACTACGCTTACTATTATTCCCTATACCCATATCATTTACTTCTAGAGTCCAACACAAAAAATCTGTTGGAGAAAAATTTGTAAAAAAACCAATGGAAGACTTAAACTTTTTCATTTTCCCGAAATAAAAGCTTTCTAACAACTAAGGTGTACGTATACATAAAAAGAATAGAGACAATATATGCACAAGGAGATGTGATGATGATCATTGACATAAATGACATGGTGGAAATGCTGGAAATAAACGGAATGAAAGGCAGAAAAAAGCAGAATTTCTCGTTTCATCTCATCTCCCTTATGTCTTATATTCATCTATCCCTTTCCAAGTCTCATTGTTGAACTAGCTAGTGCCTAGTGCACTCTTGTTAACGTCAATTTTAGGATAATGCTCGAAGGTAAAATCGCTCGTTCAAACCATCTCTCCTTCCGCATCACACTGCACTGCCTATACAATGTCTTATATTCTCTTTCTCTCTATTCTAAAATTTGACGATGACGATGACAGGGACTTTTTCCCCAAACAGAACTAGAAGATTTTTAGAAAAGTGTGCCTGACGAGAATAGATGCAATAGAATAGAGTAGAAAGTAGACATCATCATCATCCTCCTCATGGATTGCAATGTGCCAGTGTCACAAGTACCAAGCGAAGTAAGAGTAATAGTAGTAATGCATAATATAAGTTATAGAAAATGGCAAAAGGCAACGAGAAACATTTTGGATACAGAAAGGGCCAAGACATTTGATGTGATGTGAATGCAAATTCATGTCTCCGTTTACTACTTATTACTTGGGTGACATTAGCATTTTTTTTACTTCAACTCTTCTTGTTTCATATTTTATGCAAGATCTTCATGAAAACTTATATCATATCATTGGTCTACACCATGAGTATGTATTATGAGCTTATATACTTCTAAATAGTGCTTTGCAAGAGTTGATCAACATTTTAGATCCATAGGCTAAACACATTTCTTAAAAACTTTTCCTTCCTACTTTTATGGTCCATGACTCATTTTACTTTAGGCTATTTCACTCTCTGCTTGTACTGGTAGTTCACCTTTGTCGTTTTTCATCCTTTTTTACTTACTTTAACATTTACATGCATAGTTTACCCGTATTAACCAGTCTCATCTGCATTGTTAGGCCTACAGACTGTATTATGGGATTTGGTAATAAGAGTTATGAATAAAAAAACATGGGATGGGCAAACCTGCTTTAGAACTTCGTCTTGCTTAACTCGAATGGTGACTTTGGATTATGAATTTTGCAAAATATTTTACAAACAAAGGTGTACAACAAGACTATGCATCGCCGTGCTGTATGAAATAATAATTTCATATTAGATTAAGTACAGCTCTTTACACACTTTATTTTCAACTGAAGTACTAAAGAAGGCGAAAGAAAAATCCTTGCATAATATTTATTTAATAATTTCCATTATTATTACACTATTACTTTTTACCTCGTGCTTTAATTCAAATACTTGTACACCTGCCCACACTCACTTTGTAAATTACATTGAAACTTCATATTTAAATTTTCAAAAGGGGAAGAGAATTTTTATAGGATCCAAAATGACTGTACTAAAAAGACAACATTTTGTATTTTCTAGTTTAAAAAAAACAGTGCAAATTTAACTTTTAATTCCATGTGTACTTTTGGCATTTCGTTAACTTTCCTTGAAAAGCTACTTACACAATTCATCATGAACTAAATTTATTACACATGGAAAAAGATTCTTGAGCATTTGTTACAGAATGTAAATTAAATAAGATCACAGATGAAACTTTCACTCAAATTGTGCATGTGTATTGACAATACATCTCATTTTATTGTATAAGTATAATAAATAGATACCATTAACAGTAGTTTTGCAATTTATTGCTAGTACATGCTTATTCAGTGAGTTGAGAAGACTTTTCATAATACTTATAGTTAAACGTGGGCCCTGTAACGATATAAGTTAAAAGGAATTCCGAAAATGAGCCAACTAGGTATTTAGTGAAATGCCTTCTATTACTAGTTCTTCCTCTAACTACTGAAACTTTCTAACTTGTGCTGCAATTCAACTTCAACTTTAACACTGAGCAGAAGAACTGACAACCAGTTAGTTCAGTTAGTCCTCGGACTGAGTTGGTATTACTACTAACTACTATATAGTAGTTCTCTAGTCTTGTATAAGTCTTATATTCAATTTTAAAGCAGTTTAAAAGCTCTACTTCCAGCACGTTCCAGGAAACTTCTTTCTCCAGAACTTCCATCCAATTCTGTTTCTAACCTATAGTCATTTCATTTAGTATGCGTAGCCCTATCCTTTTCCTCATTCCAGGGGATTCTACTACAATCCATCTATACAATGAGTAGTATCCCGAGGTTGAATTTTGAAACCCCGATTTGCACTGAATCTATTCTCTTTTAGTGTATAGCATTCCATCTGAGGCATTCCGCGGATTATTTATAACTACTTGGCTAAAGGAACAACTCAAGAATTTAATTACTTAAATTGCTTATCATAAGAAACCTTCATTTCTAATTAAATTGTAACCATGTACAAGAGCTAATTGAGGTATTTAAGAGGAAATACACAATTAACCTTGGAAAGAGGAATAATTCAGCTAAGCATATAGGTTGCAGGCGGTTTATGAATGAGTGCCTATCTTATCTTATGGGCGAATTTTATCGTGTATCTATTATAGCTAGGAAAGAAGGGTTTCGAATTAAATCGCAGAATTATTCTGTTGTGCGTGCGGAGCAGATGTTTTGTGTAGAGGAAAGAAATAGGAGAATAACGTTAGAACATATTTTTTTCTCTAAAATTCTGCTGGAGCTTCCTATTCGCAAGTAAAATAAGAGATTTAGTTTCTTCCCCCTTGGAGTGAAAAGCTAGTGTGTAATGTAATGTAAGTAAGTATATAGATCTCAAGAGACTCTAATTGTTGTATATGTGAATGTGAATTAAACACGGGAACTTATTCTCATCTTCAGAACTCTAGTCATAGGTCCTTCTTGACTGCCATCATCCAAAGTATTATTCCAGTCACTCTACTTCTAGTCAGATAGGGTTTCCTCCTCCCTTTTAAAAGATGATTAGGTTCATTCGTTCTTTTTCTTTCTCCACTTCCTTCCTACTTCCTACCTCTAGGATAATAAAAAAGGATAAATGGATTGCACAATGGGTCTTGTATGACTCTTTTTATATACGGGTTTGAGTAAGAAGGCTCTTGCAGCGAACATTATAATAGGATTAGCAGAAGGAGTATTAACTATCTAAAAAGCTGTACATATTGGGTTGAGTTGGGTTGGGTATACTTTAATTCACTCCTAAATAAGAGAAGTTCACACTTTTTGTTCTTGAGTAGGAAAGACTTTTCAATATTTTATTACCTACTTGGTTCATTCTAATCCAAAGATGTGCTGGTGGGAATTGGCACTTCGAGGGAAGGAATGCTCTCGACACTAATGATGAGATGAGAAGGGCTCACGATCCTAATTTTAACAACCCAACCAACTAGAAAGCATTCAGTTTCCAGTCTGCCTAATTTCGATTTTATTTCCACAGATCGGCTCACTAGTTTGTTCTAGGGTGATCATGCAAATTTTCTTGTTAAAATTTATTTCCCTTTTTGCAGATTTCTTTACTATAGTTTGTTGAATAGAATCAGCCAAAAGCATAATCGTGACTAGCCAACTTTGAACAAATTTACAACATAGTAGTGTTCTTCTTAGGCTGAATTCAATCTGCATAAAACAAGAATGAATATGCATGATTTTTCTTATATGATAGAAATTCAGTGAGAGTCCTACAGGGTAAAAAGCAAAGTAACCAGTGCACCTGGAATGTTTCAGAGTTTTGTTTTCAAAAGAGCCAAAAAAGAAATTACTTATTCATGCATATATAGCGTAACATACATATATAAGTGTGTATTATAGACGAGGTTTCATCTTCGTTCCTGTGGGATCGATCTGGTGTTGATACATAATACAAACTTTGAACTTCTGGGAATGATTTTCAGAACTAAAACTCATCCAAAGTTTTTTCTTGTTATTAGGATAGACTGCATGCTACATAGAGTAGGTTGAAGGCACACAAAAGTTCGAATACAATTCAAAAACTCCTATACCCTTGAGATATATTCATGATCTTCTGTTTAGGGAAGGATATCTTAAAAACAAAATCATCCTATGTGCACCTTTTCAACACTACCTAAATTCCCGAGTTGAAACCCACACAGCTCAAATTGTTTAAATTATAGTTTACTTTCAAGAAATATAACAGAATTAGTAGAGATGAAAGATCAAGCATCTTCTTTGAATAATATTTGTACAAACTATTACCGTTGTTTTATCTGTATAACATTTCCAAACTTTAAGGAGTAAAATAACAATGTAATGTTTAATTTGATATCTTTACAGGATTACTGATAACAGTTGGAGTGGCTCTCTTCCCACTCGGATGGGGAAACAAAGGTAAAAAAATGTTCCAAAAAATCAAAATTAAAAAAAAATGTTTAAATTTAAAAAATCAACATAACGATTCTTTAATAAATTCATATTATCATGGATTATTTTTATTATTTTTATTTTTATTATTTTCCAGAAGTACAAGATGCTTGTTCGGATCAATCTGGCCCGTACCAGTTAGGTAAGAGCTTTATGATAACATTTAAGTATGATTTTACTTAAACGTTTGTACCTTCGGAACTTCTTTTATCCAAAATTAAAAACTACACACATAAGATTATTGGAAAAAGCAATTCCATAACATAAATTGTGATGAGATGAAAAACGCAAGCCAAACCAAGTTTGAAGGCAACGCCCAAGACTTAAGAATAGAGTTAGAATGAAATCTTTTTCAAACAATTCTGAAATGGATGAGGAGAGGGAGAGAGACTTGAGAAAGATCCTTACCATTATATACCAACTACCTAAGTATTTTTCTATATGTTGGAAAGATTGATATTTTTTATTCGACGAAAAGAAATAATGCCTACTCAGCAATACTTGATGTTGATACTAAAAAGTAAAAAAGGGAACAGAACAGTAAGAGTTTATTCTTTAGAAAAAAAGTTAGTTGAATCAGTGAAGGTACGTATTATGTATGTGTACACTTTATCTGATTCTGTCCTTCTCATTGTACCTCATTTATACTCATATCAAGATGCCCTTTGTTGGCCCCTGGACATAATTTCCCCGTTGCATGCTCCAAGTGGACAGTTATTATTAAAGAGCAAGATTTTCCACTGTGGCACGATCAATCTTATATTTTGCCTTTTCTACTTAAAGAATTCAGTATTAATAATTGTCTGTCAGAAAGGAAAAGTCTTTCTATATACGTAGTAAGATCCCATACATGCTAAATAATTTATAGACTGTACAAACTAAGTAGAATGTTCAATTACTTCCTTTCATCTCTGAGATAGTAAATAACTAAAAGTTGAAGTATCATCATAATAGGTTCTTTAAAAAATTAATGAAATGGATGTCAAAAAAGGACAGGTTGAGTATAAGACTTGTCACAAGTATGTAATTTTATGAGTAACGTGTATGTAATGTGTTTTTTATAGGTCCTTGCAAGATATCGTGGTCCATGTATCTGTTAGCTGGTGGAGTATTACTTTTATTCCTTTGCTTCGGTTTGAGTTTCAAAGCTTGCCGTGTGAAAAAAGGAACATTTCGTATCTGAGTGTGGAGCTCAGGGATGTTATCGCATGGACATTTCATATAAACTAATGTGAAATCTCCTCAAGGAGGGATATAAAAGTACCCACTATCAAAAACTGAGTACTGTAAGGAAAAGGACTACTGTTACTAACTACAGAGTATCTCTAATATATATAGTCACTATACTACTACCGCACGAGCAATTCTGAACACAAAGATCCCATTTACTACCTTCCATGGAACGTTTTAAATCCCAGCCATTAAGTTGGAGAGGAGATGGAAAGCCATTAAGGGTCATTCCAATGGTCATCAATCACGATAAATTGAACCTGCAGAATTTATTTCAGTGCTCCAGAAGAATAAGACAAAACCCCTTACTGTAAATCCCTGTGGTGACATCCCTGTCGTCCCCCTTTGATTACGGAAGCCAACACAAAGAGATTATTTTTCTGTGACCTTTTGGCGATTTTTATACTGTTACGCGCAATAGACTCGACTACAATTCTAAAATAAGAGTTATAATAATGATATCATGATTACCGATAGCTATTTGTTTAATACTTGGGGACGAAATGCGGGCCGTGGTTTTATTGGGGGGATGTGGTGACAAGAAAGAATTATTTTGATTGTGATGTACATTATTGCTTTACTTAAATGCACACAGTCATATTGTGCATTTGACAGGTAGAGAAAATAGAGATGATGTGCTTCTTCTATCTTATTATATTTTGGGCTCAATAATAAATCTCCCTTGATAATAATGACAATAAGAGATATGCCAACGTCAGGCTCGTAGGATGTGTCTCGAATTCAGATTATTTTGGGTCGTAGAAATTATAAAAAAGGAATAGATTCGAATATAGCTCCAAGCACACAGAAACAGATTCCCATAAATTTTCAATTTCTTTTTGTAATCATCTTCAGCCCAGCGGATCGATTATCATCACTCTATTTCGCTACATAAAAAAACGTCAAGATCTGTAAGAGTGTTGGATGGATTGAGTTCACCATATCAGATAAAGTATTTATGACATGATTCCCAGTGACTCGGATCAATAAGGATCAATAGTAATCTTGATATATAACGTGTATTCTCATAACCAAAGAGTAATTAACCATTTTTTTAATTTAATAGTCTTATGCATTAAATGTTAACTTAAATTTGAATGTATTTGAATTATGTAACGTAAGAAAGAAAGATGGAAAATCTTAATAAATTGTATACTGTACATTCTAAATGTTTTTATTCAATCACTTTTCATGTGCATTCATTTCTCATCCAAATCGCTTATATCATTACCAAAACTTTACTCCGGACTTTAAAGGCAAGTTTTCTACTTCATATTCATAAATCATAACATATGCGATTAACACAACCCCGTAACCCAGTACTGGTACTGGCCATGTAAAATGTAAACGGAAGTGGATTAATAAATTTATAAATGAAACTCACATTTCTCCTATGAAAGAGCTCTGTCTTACTCGTTATAATTTATTACAAGGAACCATCTCCAACCTACCTCTTCAATCCTTTCTATCCCCAACCTATATCTTTCTTAGTTTATTTCTTTATAAAGTCA